>OMKY01057616.1:0-10134 GCA_900302395.1 Bregmaceros cantori | reverse complement strand
TGTGTTGATGTGTGTTTGTGTGTGTGTGTGTGTGTGTTGATGTATGTATGTATGTATGTATGTATGTATGTGTGTGTGTTTGTGTATATATATATATATATGTGTGTGTGTGTGTGTGTGCGTGTGTATAACATTTAATGTGAAAAATGAAAGTCTTGAATAAAGACACTAGTTCATGAAAGCAAAAGTATATCGGTTGCATACCAGTTACCAGCATTTGCGCACTGAATTTGTCGTTATTGGTATCAGGCCAAAGAAAAATCATATTGATTGGCCACACTATTGTATATTTCAATTTTCACCTGTCTTTCTGAGAGGATCCATTGCATTTTTTTGAAATGAAAGAATGCCAGACATTTTCAGTTTAGTGTCTAGAAATTGGGACTGTTGTTTGAATTCCCAAATATTCTATATCTGAACATACTCAAGATAACAGCTCTTCATATAAAAAATCTCTTCTTTTTCAGAAAATAGATCATGAGGGAAGACCATCTCCTTCTCTCCTAGTGCATGCATTATACCTAGTTTATAATATTGAATAACATAAGAAATACATATACTTATCGTGCTTGGATAATTAGTAATGCAAAAAATGTGAATTCTTTCTAGCCGTTCTAAATATTCTTCATTCATTTCCATGTATAACAATATTTTGTTTCCAGCATGCATAACAATTCCATTTATAACATTTCCATGTATAATAATATTTTCATTCATGCATGCATAACAATATTCATTACAGAAGAAATACCTTTAACTCCTAGTTCACATTCTGGTAATTTGTTAGCCATTAAAATCAGCCAAAACCTCTGTGGTAGACGAAATGTGATGTGTTTGCCTCCAGTGTTGGAGATTGATTGTGGTCTACCTGTGGGTGCCCTGTGCAGGCAGCAGGATGTCGGGGTTCCAGGAAGAGCCCCGCTTCACCATCGAGCAGATCGACCTGCTGCAGCGTCTCCGTCGTTCGGGGATGAGTCGGCGAGAGATCCTCCATGCCGTCGATACTCTGGAACGGCTGGACCGCGAGCACGGACACAAGTTTGGACGGCGCCCCCCATCTTCATCCTCCTCCTCCTCCTCTTCCAACAACAACAGCAACACCTCAACAAACAACAACACCACCTCCACTTCTACCCAGGGTCTTTACAAATCCTTTACAAACTTTTGCAAATTAATTAAATAATAACAATAATAATTGTCAATGTTAAATGTGAGAAATAGAGAAGTCAACAATTATTTGTACTACAAATAATGTTGTATTTTTGGGGGGCAAGCACAGTTTTTTTTACCTTGTTTAGAACAAGTTAAAAGTCCTGCCTTGCATGGTGCCACACCCTATTTTGACTCCCCTTGTTTGGAACTTTGTACAAATTACATACAATTATAAATGTAACATAAAAAGGCAGGGTGGGTAGAGAGCGCGTCCCCAAGACCACAGGTCGAGCAGTGCAGTGGGTTCGCACAACCCCTCCAGCTTTCCTGCATTGTCTCCCCCCGGCTCTTCATCCCGGCTTCCGACTTAATTAGTCTCTCCATAAAAAGAATGAAAAACCGTGCTTGTGCTCAAAAAATAACTTAAAAATAAGACTATATACTTTCTAGGACAAATTGTGTTTAAGATGATGACACTGTCATATCCTTGATTATAGGAACCTTGTCTAACAACAACAACAACACCTCCTCTACTTCCTGCAACGGCTCCGACCTCAACCTTAACGGGGCGGCCGATGGTGGCGAGGGAAGCGGGACTACCTCAGCGTCCCCTCGGCTGTCTGCAGCGACGCAGACGCTGTTCCGGCCAGTTGCTCCGGCTCCACCTCCCTCGGCGCCCACCGCACTTTCCCCGTCACCTAGCAACAGTGTAGACCCCTCCCCTCCACCGGCGGGGCCCCCGCTGGCGCCTGCTCAACTTCCATCTCCGTCAGCGGCCAACGGGCGGGACCTGGCGCTGGCCAACGGGAAGCTGTCCCCACCGCGCTATGCCCTACACAGTGTCCTGGGGGCACGGGCCTTCGGATTTGACGGAGTCGTACCTGATGAAGAACTGGAAGTGGAAGACCGCGTAGAGGATCTGATGAGGTGACTACTGCTGTTGATATACAGTTATTATCTGTACTAATGCAGTTTGCATTAGTACAGATAATAAATGTAGACCTTACATCAGCACGAAATAAAGTAATGGAAGGTTGCAACTTGCAAAACTAGTATAGAGCCTGATATGAAGGTCTGCAACATATAAGGGCCAGTGGAGTTGAATGAATGAATGCTTTACTGTCATTGTATACGTACAACAAAATTCAGAGCCTCAGTGTAAGCACAATCAATTAGAACAAAAATAATAAAATAATAATCTATCAATAAAAAAAAACTGTAAAAACAACAATGAAAGAACACTTGGACACAAGGGTATCAAGTACATCCCGAACAACATGTGCAAAGAAGCTGTGCAAAACAAGCAGAGGCAGTCCACGTTCCAGGCATATTCTCACTTATCCGAGTTCAAGGTGTTGATCGGCGTCTGGAAGATGTTTCGGATCGGCGTCGGGAAGATGTTTCGGAGTCTATATGTTTTTGCGCTGATGCACCTGTAGTGCATCACAGCGAATAGGGCAGAACCAGGATGTTTGTTCTTTGTAATGTTTTGGTTTCTAGAGAGGCAGTGAGATGTAAAAATGTATTTCAGGGAAGGTGGTGGCAGCCGATGACCTGGTTGCGGTCTGTGTGCTCCTAATTGATCCAAAGCCTTCTCCCAACTCTTCTCTAGAAGGCTCTCTCTCTCTCTTGCCCCCAGCTAACCCCCTCTCTACCTTTCACTCATACTAAATAAAAGTTATTTTACGTAAAATAATTTTCTATGTTTGACGCCATCTTTTACCACTGCCATCGGCCAGTGGCCTAGGGTCAAAACAAAGATGGTACTGAAATTGGCCCATTCAGGCATGTCCATTAATAACATCTCTAGATGTCCATTAACTGAGAACATCCCTAGATGCACACTTTGCCAAAACAGGAACAAGAGAGAGGCAGGTTGGCACATTATATTGGCAAGCATATGGTTCCTGTACAAATTGTTAAATAAATTGTAAAATGATCAAGTTAATTTGATGACATTATGCCCACAGGAAAAGTTTTCTCCTGTGTCCCAAGATGATATTCCACAAATTGTAATTATATCCCTGAAACGCAGAGCCTAGGGGATGTAATGGTTTTGCATGTGCCCCTGCTGCGTCCATTGCCGCAGATCCTTTGTGTTAACGTGATAACTTTAGATTCAGTGTTTTAATGCTCTACGGTAGCTTCATGAACTGATGGCCAACACAAGATGGCCAAATTCACCATGGCCAAATTTGTTTTTGTCACAATTCCTGCGCAAAGTTTGACTACAATCATTCTGATTTCATCGCATTTTGGGGATATCCCTTTAGCAGCCGGCACTGACTGCATAACTCTAGTTTGATAAGGCATCAGAATTTGCTGGATGCGAGGGGAAGTGGCTGGCGCTCTGTCCATAGACCCCACTCCAGCCGGCCTCAGTGAGCTATATCAATGAATGGTTGCTCAACAATGCTATGGCATGGATGTCTCTGTTTATGCAGGAGGGACAGTACTCTGGTGAAGGAGGAGATCAAGGCATTCCTGGGGAACCGGCGCATCTCACAGGCTGTGGTGGCTCAAGTTACTGGTCAGTAGGAACCCAGACGAGGCAACTTACCGTTGAATCATGTTCACTCTCTTTGGCTCCCTGTGGAGTTGTTGTATGAAGTCTTAGCTAGTGTCCGACCAATGTAGAAGTCACTGTGACTCGGCCGCACAGTTGTGATGGTACTGTTAGATCAGTTAGCACAGTGTCTTTAAAGGCATGTGGGATTGATCTGGAATTGTATTTGGCGGTCCATTTCCCCGTCCTCCTAGTTTTCAGATGTCAGCAGCACACAGTAACTCCAGAAGAACAGCGGTGGATCAAGTTGCTCTAAGGGCTTACCAGTCTCTGATCAAGAACCGCAGCACCATCAGTAGCTTCTGTGGTTCTTGTCAGAGAAGTGCATGGGGTTACCCTGTGGGACACTGTACCTGCCACCGCTCCATAGAGTACAAATGAAATCAACACGATTTACATATTTTGAAAAATTCACGTTTTTTTGTTTTGTTTTTTTAATGTATTTTTTTTCCGGCCCATTCTCAGCTCTATTCAGGATTAGTCGGTGAGGGGTTAGTGAATGTGCTTTGCAGTGGATTGTGATTCAATAATGGGACTATAATTAGATGTGCTGTGGTGTGATACTGGGGTCATCAGCAGGTGCTCTGTGATATATACATATAATAATGGACCATCACCTGGTGTGCTGTCTGTGTGCAGGCATCAGTCAGAGCAGGATCTCTCATTGGCTGCTGCAACTTGGCTCCGACCTTAGTGAGCAGAAGAAGCGAGCTTTTTACCGATGGTACACCCTGGAGAAGAACAACCCAGGTACCACCTGGAGATCAATAACACCATCACCACAGTACTAACACAAAGACTGAGCTCCATGTTCTGCCACGGTAGCTCAATAATATCAGAATATAAAAAATAAGATATATCCACTATTCCCAGTAATATGGCTAACCAAAGCTAGCATTCCGTCTGAGGCGGATGGAGAGACAAACAACATCACTCAGGTTTGGGGTGTGTCAGAAGGCAAACACAGTTATTCAGATCTGATGTGATCGGATCACTTACATCCAATCACAATTCACTTTTATCCAATGATTACAGTATCATTGGTCAAGCAAGTTCAACCAATCATAGCATTGGACAGTCAACAGTTTACAGTGACTAGAGTTAGATTCTTTCAAGTGGCGGGGCTGGTGAAAAAAGTCTATAGCTAGTAAGAGAACACTGGCCATTATATTCTGCAGGTGTGTGTGGGGAGTTCTGACCTTGACTGTATCGGAATGTGGGAGTTATGTTACACAGGGTTATTGATTGTGCAGAGACTTAGTTTACCACAATATGAATGAGAGAACTGTGAAGATGTATAGAGAATCCTTAATAACATATTTTTAAAAAATACATTCTTCCAAACACGCCATCACCAAAGAACCAACACAGACATATCAGCTCCATGCTCTTTATTTAGCAGAGAAGTAAATCAATAACTCTTGTCTTAATCATTACACATTTATTGCATGAGGACTTGGAAAGACACAGGCATCTTAAAGCGTTAATTCACAATTTGTTTTGTTATGAAGAGACCCTAGCAGTGAAGGAGTTGTGAGCTAACAATCAGTGGTCATCTGTGTCTATCAAACAGTTCAAACCCAACCAAACACAACGCAGTAGGCATGCTATGAACCCAGCATTGCGAATGTGATGCGTGTGCGTGGCACCTGACGACAATCTTCCACCATCGATCAAAATAAAAACATTACATTTAGTTCATAAAGAAAGCTATTTATGAAATATTACCACGCATAATTAAGGCAGACCTTGTCAGCGGCATTATGTCGTCCTGTATGGATTACCACACAGAACCCCACAATTTGGGCTCAATACCTCACTCTGTGTTTAGCTAAGCTGGTAGTTTTCTCAGTTAAGACCAGAGTTGTGTGTAATCTGTTATAATAACAGAAGGATTACTAACGGATTACCTTTTGAGCAACTTGTCATCTAACGAGTTAGTTCCGCTTGACTGGCTATAACGTCCAAGTTTTTTTTAAGAGTTTTTAAGTTTTGGTTTCTAGAGAGGCAGTGAGATGTACAAATGTATTTCAGAGAAGCCTTCTCCCAACTCTTCTCTAGAAGGCTTTCTCTCTCTCTTGCCCCCTAACCCCCTCTCTACCTTTCACTCATACTAAATAAAAGTTATTTTACGTAAAATAATTCTCTATGTTTGACGCCATCTTTTACCATTGCTATCGGCCAGTGGCCTAGGGTCAAAACAAAGATGGTACTGAAATTGCCCCATTCAGGCATGTCCATTAATAATATCTCTAGATGTCCATTAACTGAGAACATCCCTAGATTCACACGTTGCCGAAACGGGAACAAGAGAGAGGCAGGTGGGCACATTATATTGGAAAGCATATGGTTCCTGTACAAATTGTAAAATAAATTGTAAAATTAGAAATGCTATGATTGTATCGGAAGAGATGCATCTGTGCATGTGCACAGCGAGTGCGAATCCCCAAAACAATCTTCTTATTTTCTTAGGGTTAGGTTAAGGTTGGGCTTGGCTTAGGTCAAGGTTAGGTGTATGTGGTAGGTGGTTAGGGTTAAGGTTAGGGATATGTAGTAGGACGTTAGCTTTAGGGTCTAGGGGTTTGGACCGTAACAAAATAAGTGGACATACAGGAGGGTGCAAGGGGCGATGAACTAGTGGAGGGCTGTATCATTATAATTTTATTTCGTTTCAGCAATGGGAAATTAATTGTGTGCAGGCTTCTGTGTACAAATAGTGTAAATACAGGAACAAGACATTGGGGCAAAAAACAACACACAAATAAGAAACACAAGGCCAAACAAAAAAACGTACATATGAAAAAAAATTGCCAATCATAGGTATGTCCCAGTAGAGGGAATTCGCATTAAAACTCACTGTGGCGCAACAGCGGCCCCAGGTGAATCATGTTTTTATGTAATGGCACACCTGATTTGAGGTGTTAATTCATAACATTTTTTAAAGATGAAGATAGAAAGTTATTTACTCAAAATTATTTTTGAAAATCCCCACTACACCACTGCTTAAGGCCAGATTATTCTGCAACCGTACACAACAAATGTCGCTTGGGTCTGGCCGCGAACCAGTTTTGCCGTTATGCTTCTGCACCCTCGATGCACAGCGACTAGCGATGCACAGCGACTAGCGATGCACAGCAGTTTCCCGCCAAAGCGCTAGTGAGAAATTGCGAGTCGCGGCAGCAGCGAACAGTGGGAGAGAGAGACATCCAAACCCGCCTGTGAACGGAGGAGTGTGTGCGTGTGCCATGTGGCTCTCTCCGTTTCTTATTCGGAACACACGCACATTACATACACACAATACACATATGTCGTTCTCACACTCTGTCAGAAAACTCTGGCTCATGCACGTCCAATATCACTTTTATCCAGGCTTAGGATAACGGTAGAAGAATACACTGGCACTAAGGCAGCGGTGCTGGTGGTGATAATGCAGAGAAGCCTCATAACGTTTGCCTACGGCCGCGCTGTTCCGTGCGGGAATAAAATGAGCCAGAGGCAACGTTTGCCTGCAGCAGAGCGGAGCTTAAAAACTCGACGGAGATGGAGAGTCTCTTTCAGGCTTTGCAGACAGGGCCGTGTGAAAGAAATGGGAGGGGACAAGCACACACGTCATGTGTGCGTCCATGCTCGGCCCCTGTTATAGACAGTGGCACAAAAGAGTAATATACCATGTAGCATAGGCATCCAACTTGACAGAATTAAGAAAGTTAAAGAACATGCAAAGTGGGCTCCAACAAAACCTTGTAATTATTTACATAGAGTTAGTTGATTATTTTCATAACAAGCACATCTAGGAAGTTGTTTGATATCAAATTAAACTGTAAAAGGTGTTGCTTTAAACAGCAATGTTGTTGTTAAGGCGCCACGCTCAACATGCGCCCTGCCCCCCTGGGTGTGGAAGAGATGGAGTGGCGGCAGACTCCGCCCCCTATCAGCTCCATTCCTGCCACATTCCGCCTCCGTAGAGGAAGTCGTTTCACCTGGAGGAAGGAGTGTCTAGCTGTCATGGAGAGGTCAGTGCACTTTAGAGCTGCAAGCCGGCAACAAATGATTATTTCAATCCCTGATTAGTCGTCTATTATCAATTATTATTATACTGATTGTCAATTAATTGTTTTGTGTTTCTCCGATTTTTGTTATTTTTCCGAATTGGCACCCTGACCCTGCTAATGGGCAAATGCCTGCATTACCTCGAGCAGCTCGACTCGGAAATTTACCTGATGCATCTAGCCTGGCAAGCCAGAACAATCAACCTGTTCCCGCATTACACTCGTTTCACATGTTCCTTGCTCAGGCGTGTTTTCTTGATGATCGTGTCACAATACTGAAATTGTGGTTTCTGTGTGATTGTGGGAATGAAGCTACTTCAACGACAACCAGTACCCTGACGAGTCCAAGCGAGAGGAGATCGCCAACGCTTGCAATGCAGTCATCCAGAAACCTGGTAACCACCTGCTTGCTAGCGGCCATGCTGTGGTAAAAAGTAATATTAGGATTCCTCATTACAATTCATTGTCTGAATTTGATGGTTGGTATATGTTGGATTCCCAACTGAGTCAACCACCAGCAGCCTCTCCTAGGAGCTGTTAACCGTCATGAAACACTTTTAGAGTGAGCACGTTCTAAAGAAGGACCGAAGTCCTGGCCCTCGTTGTGACACAACTGGCAGTTGCTTGTGCGTCATGACACATGTACACATCAAGCATGTTTTTTCCTTCCAAACATTCACTGCATCACCTAATGACATCGAATGATACATTTTGGCATATTTACCTCAGAGAAAATATATTTTACTAATGGAATTTAGTGCATTCTTCCAGTCAGTAACAGTGAGGTTTCATTGGGTGTCATTGTTTCCGCAGGAAAGAAGCTGTCCGACTTGGAGAGAGTGACTTCTCTCAAGGTGTACAACTGGTTTGCTAACCGTCGCAAGGAGATCAAGCGCCGTGCCAACATTGGTACGACACACAATTTCTTCAACATGTTGTTGAAATCAAATCGATATGGGAAATAGTGTGAGGGAACATTGGAAGTAGTATTTCATACATTCTGACACTAGTAAGAGTACTTGACTAAGTATTACAATAGTCTCAAACCATATCCAGGATGATAATAATGGCGTTCGTTTTGTTTTGTCCCAAGAAGCCACAATCCTGGAGAGTCATGGAATAGATGTGCAGTCTCCAGGAGGTCATTCAAACAGTGATGACGTTGATGGAGCAGACTTCGCTGAGCAGGTCACCACAACACTTACATTATCTTTTTTTCTTATTTTTTTCTTGCACAAGCGCCATTTTCCCGCGAAATACACAGGGCTGGCATTTGTCCCGCCGGGCATAATGCACTTCCTGTTTCTGTATATTTCCCTATGTAAAGTGATTGTAGTCGACGAAAGTGGGTGAATTTGTCACACAAAACGCACATGTCAAAATCTGCTTACTACAGCTCACACTCAAGTTACACATCTTCCACCCCACTTTGCTCACCGTTTTACTTTTAGTATTGATGAAATGCAGTCAAAATCCGACTTCAAGTTACTCATGTGGTCACTTGTTCTTTTTGACCAATGGGATGGCTGCTTCTACTGGTAATTCCAAGTTGAATGAGTAAATGGAAGGGGTTGCGGCGATTATTGAATCATGCGTTTGTGGGGCTCAGACCCGCACGAGAGCAGTTGTGTGTGGAATAGCACAGCGCAAGTCACCACCATCATTTTAAATTAACGTGTGTGTTCCCACCGATTAGATCTGTTGAAAGATAGTCAGCGACATGGCAAAATAAATGGCACCGGAAGTGGCAAGCATAGACGGGGGAAGTTAAGGAAGTAAACCGGAATCGAGTCAAAAACTTGTCTATTGACAACTCTAATGTGAAGGGGGGACGAGAGAGCAAGGGCGAGCAGACATGCAGTATATGACCATGAGAGGAAGCGATCTCACAGCTCTGCGTGTACTGCGATCACAGGCACAAGACTATGGGTGGGCCTCACTTATGTCCTCTAAAATACAACAGTCCAGTGGCCTAGGAATAGAGTGTCCGCCTCTGGACTGGGATACCAGGGCTTGAATTGTGGTCGGGTCAAAAAGACAAATAACCTTAGGCACTAAACCACTAAGGGCTGGATTTGTGAAACACACATGGGCTATGAAATGTTGGTGCACAATCAACTCAATTCAACAGATTTTTATATAGCGCCAAAATCGCAGCCGAAGCTGCCTCAAGGCGCTTCACAAAAGTGATTACGTTTTTAGAATTAGATTTAAGGAGTATAGCAGCTCTTTACCTACCTACCTTTCAACCTTGATTTCGCAGTTAAGGACAGTAATTTGGGGTTGTTTACAGAACTCATTTAACGGAGGACTGGAAAGAAGAGAGAAGAAATAAGAAAAAGGAGATCAAGACCTTCAGTCAGTCTT
>OMKY01057614.1:3407-15752 GCA_900302395.1 Bregmaceros cantori | reverse complement strand
CGGCGACCACCGAGATCTACACTCTTTCCCTACACGACGCTCTTCCGATCTGATGTGCATTTTGTGAATAAGTCGCGGATAGGCTCGGGGGCCATATTGCGGTGTACTTTGTACACTATAGTCAGGATGGCCAGGGTGGGTAGTTTTTCGAAAGGAAGCATAGCGTATTTTTGCAGGATTGGGCAGTGGTGATCGGACCTTTTTTTTTTTAATCTAATGTTTTAAGCCCTCTTTTATATAGTGAGGCAATGGGATTAGTAACGTTGGCGTTGCATTGACTCCAGGTGGTTATGCAGTAGTTGATTCTGGAGAGTATGAGGGCGTCGAAAAATGTTTTGGCTGCTTCAATTGATAGGGAGTCACGTATGTGCCTGAAGGTGAATAGAGTGAGTTTTAGCTTCTGGGCGAGTAGCTCAGCATGTTTGTCGAATTTTAGTTGGCTGTCAATGGTGATTCCTAGGTACTTGGTTTCGTGTACCACGGCAATACTTTCACCTCTGACCTGGAAGTTGAGGGGAGGTTGGGAGTGGGTGGGTCTCATTCGGCAGTCGTCAGACCGAAGCTCACAGACCAAGGCAGTCTTGCGAGTCGTCTCGCGAGTGTGGACTTGCCACAAGTCGCTAGTTTGCGGTCTAGGGATTGAGAATCGGCCGAACTTTGACGGACAGCTCAAAAACATTGAAAAACAACTAAAAGAACTGAAAGAAACCGTCTCCACCAAGGACCTTAACCCCGACCGTAACGAGGAAACCAAGGATCTAGGCGATCGAATCGACGACCGTTTCAAACTTCCCGAAGGCATGCAGGAGGGAGTCGAGTCTGAAACTCAACAGAACCTATGCACTACGCATGAGATACTGCGTAGACACCTACCGCAATGTGCTTAACTCAACGACTGCCCTCACACACCGGGCTCGAATGCCTCGAGCGAGCCACCACCCCTTCCCTCTCCACTAAGGGGAACATAACTGTTCCCGCTGCGCATACGATGCGCCCTATATGAACTCTAATCAATGAGCCCCCACAGGGGGCTCCACCGACAGCCAGGTGTAATCTAGCAATCTGCTGATCCTGTGTATATCAATCTTCTCATGACCCATGTAACAATGAATACCATCTCTTCTGCTGTGTAACATGTTGAAGTGACTAATGGCTTTGTACTGTCTGTCGTTAAATACATTTCATTCATTCAAGTGGTCACTGTTGACTTTAACAGCTGAAGACTACTTCAAGTTCACCGGGCCGGCTGATGAACAGTATCCCTGCACCTGGAAGTTGCACTGTACCACCAAGTTCTGCAACTACGGACGAGCCAAGGGGGCCCTGGAGTACTCACAGGCAGAGGTAATGACCTAGGGGGCCCTGGAGTACGCACTGGCAGAGGTAATAACCTAGGGGGCCCTGGAGTACGCACTGGCAGAGGTAATAACCTAGGGGGCCCTGGAGTACGCTCAGGCGGAGGTAATAACCTAGGGGGCCCTGGAGTACGCACTGGCAGAGGTAATAACCGAGGGGGCCCTGGAGTACTCACAGGCAGAGGTAATAACCTAGGGGCCCTGGAGTACGCACTGGCAGAGGTAATAACCGAGGGGGCCCTGGAGTACTCACAGGCGGAGGTAATAACCTAGGGGGCCCTGGAGTACGCTCAGTCGGAGGTAATAACCTAACTAGTTAACTCTTTGGCCGCTGTTGTAAAAATGCATGTCGCCGTCTAGATATTTTTCTAATTGAACACATTTTTTTGCACAGTAACTAGTAGGGATGTCACACTCAAGGTGGGATTTGAAATTGAATTTGATCATTTAAAATAAATGATAATTTTGACTTTCTTTGATATAGGACTTGAATAACGGGGCAATACAATCTGGGAAACATTTCGGACCGCGGAAAAATGACTATAAAATGTTAACTTGAGTGTTTATTTACTCTGGGCAGTAAAGTGACTTGTTCCTCTCTGCTAGACTGTTTGGGTTCTACCAAGTTTTGCAGAATCGAGACCCGGTATCGGCCAATTGAGACGTGTCTGTTCCTCTCCAGGCCGTCCAGTCGGCGCTCACCAAGGTGACGGAGTTGAAGGTGACCGCTCTGTTCCTCACTCCTCGCACCCTGGGAGCCCGAGTGTCCCTCCATCAGTCCCAGCTGCAGCTGTGGCCAGACGACGCTGAGTCTGAGCTGGAGCCCGAGGTCCCCGGAGCCTCCACGCTCCCCAAGGGCAGCCGAGCCCACGTCTCTCTGGGCTGCCGGGAGAAGGTAAACCCTAGTCTGGCTAGTCGGCTAGTCATCGCACGCCACTAGATGGTACATTTGGGTCTGGGCAAGTCAAGCAGATTGTTACTCCGTTACTGACTATTCCAACCAATCGAGAGGTGGCCACCTACTGCGCTGTGATTGGATAACATGGTTTGATTTTTTTTTTCATGTTTTTTGACCCAATTATCGTTCTAATTGCGTGCAGCTTTTTGGGATTAATGACCCAAAACTCTACAGTTACTAGGCTGGTCTCGTGAGTTGTGCTGCTGCTATGCCAGCGTCATTCAAACTCTTGTTGCTGTGGCTTGGATTACAGCACACGCAGCGCCCTGAGATCATTTTCCCTCACTTTACACAAAACTTTACATTCACATCAGGCACTCTCTAATCAGTCTAACAAAACTACCTTGAGGGATAAGTGGATGTTAAAAGAGGAGGAGCCAGGCAACCCAAGTGATGCCGCAATAAAATGTATTAAGGGATAAGTGGAGTTTGGTTTGCGTTGAAGGTCCCGCCGGTGCGCGTGGGTCTGGATCTCCTGGAGATTCTGCTGGCGCTGAATCAACATGAGGACCTGCAGCCAGTCCACCAGACGCCCCAGGGTCCTCTTTACGACCTGGGCCAAGGACGTTGGTACCTGAGTCTGACCTGCCCCGACACCGCGCCCGCCATCTTCACCTCCAACTACGGCCACGACCATTCCGCAGAGGAACGCCCCCAAGCGGAGGACGACCTGAAGAAGGACGACAACAAGAAGAGGAAATGTACTATTCTGTGAGGCAGGGTGGCACTAGCGTACGTCCATTGTATTGGGGTAAATGGCAAACGAGGTAACTCCTTTTGAACTGACAATCTTGTGCAAATATCGCTCGCTGCCTGTTGCTTCTGACCGCGATGCAGCTACCAAAATGTCTGCCACTCCGTGACGTCACGTGCCCAAGCCTTATTGGCGGGCGTGGCACGGCCTCAGCCAAGAGTAATTATTGACGCATCTCTACCGTTTAAACCTTGCTAAATGAACAAGCAGTACTGTCTTTGCACGGAGACTCCAAAGTCTGTCATTTCTGGGCTACAGCGTGTGGCCGTGGTTGTATCTGCTGAAATTCTAGTGTTTATGATTTGAAAGGCACAGTCAGGCCATGTTATGCCTTTTCTCTTATGTGAAAACTGTCTTCCATCATTCCTTCAAGCTCCTTGTCACTGAGAATGCTAAATGATTATTTTTTGTTAAAAGAAACTAAAGCTTAATTGCTAACCGTTATCACAGCCAAACGTTTGCACTGGAAATCCATAAGATGTCGGAACGTTATCCAAGCAGCACGAGTGAGGTTCCACATTTTGCTTCAAAAGGCGTCTTTTGGGGTCTTGGCAGACTAGAGTTGATGATTCTCTTCACTTGAAGCACTTTGAAGGATCACTCAAAGAAAACTCTCAGCCCTTGTACAAAAAGACCATGTTGGACCCAAATCTTTAGGTTGGATCGCTACTGCTAAGGCAGGCCCATTCATAGTCTTGTTTCTGTGGCTTAGATCACAGCCCACGCAGCTTCCCCTCATATACAGTATATACTGCATGGTCTGCTCGTCGCTGCTCTCACTCATGCTGTCAAGAAAATGTGAAAATGGCGCGAGACAACCCAAGCCAAGACGCAATGAAATGTATTAATGTTTACACTGCACTAGGTTTGAGGTCTCCGCAGACTGAGCGTCTGTGTAGTGCTCTGAAGAAGGAACAGGCTCTGTCGTTTAGAACCAGAAGAGCTTTTTGGAGGTTGTGGGTTTGGTGCAGGGGGTTGTTGCCCATGACCGCTCTGCGGTTGCTCTGTTTTTTTACATTTCATGGCACAAATGTAAATTCCTGCATTTCTTTTTTTCTACTTTTTGCACTAGTTTTGTACAGAATAAATGTGCTGCTCTAAAAATGTGGCTCAATGCTTTTAAATGTCAATATATTTTTCTTTTTAACATTGCTACAGTAAACGTGACTTGTCCTCTGGTGTGTAGCAAAAGGACATTTTAAGAGTCTGGCTGGCAGATGGCACAGTCTCCCCAGTGTGTTAACAACTCCTGCAATTATATGTAATGGATTTATTGATTGGAACAAAATTTCAGTGACCGCTGTGTAAGTTTTCATTTTCAACCATGTTTTATCAACCTAATAATTATTCACAACCTTAGTTGTGAATAATTATTAACAATCCCATTTGAAAAGTAAATTTAATTTCAGGGTTTTGGGGTAAAAAATAGGTGAGGTTTCTTGCATTTTCTTCAGCTACTTGCACATTTACAAGTTACAAAAATATCCTCAATCTGAGCATTTTTTTTCCATAAAGCAATAATTATGGAAATTATTGCATTGCCCTATTACTGGCAAATCTAGATTGCCAATTTTGGGATTTAGTTGTTAGGGACCAAGGTGCTTTTTCTGATTTCTACTTTAGTCGTCTGATTTTAAGGAAAACATACTTCGTTAATTGTGATTACTAAAAAAACACAAACACTTCAATCTTAACAGCCTCTCGCCATGTGTTCCACATGTAATTCGGGGTCGTAACAGTCTGTTACACCTGAAATGTATATCAAACCGTGTGCTAGAAATATGAATCTATTTGATTTTGTTTGAATATCTTCCAATGTAATAGTAATCTAAAAGTTACTTTCTCAATCCTCATCAGTCGGCCTTGTATCGGACTAGCGACGTCAGGGGGCTGCTTGCCTTCTGTCGAAGCTCGGACGCGTCCTGTGTGGAATAGATTGGCACACGGAAAGCAAACTCACCCGCGCCACCCAGAGTGGGCGTGGTCTTACTCGAGCGAGACCTGCGGGCCAATCAGAAACTTCCCGAGTTAGCCACGCACGCGGAGAAATGTCGATGGGATATTCGATTCACCTGGTGATCCTTTTCAGTCGTGTTTAGAAATAAGGCGTAGAGCCCTCGGCATACTACACCTTTTTCTTAAGAGCATGTCATTCATTAGACATGTATTTGATTTAAATCCACCTACTGAATAAATTCCTATTTCACTCAGTTTAAAATGTCCCATGCAAACTCAGCCACTGGAGCTTGAATAGATTAAAATATATTTATTATTGTTTTCTGTGTTTTACGTTTTAATTGTGGCGTCCTCATAGCCACTCACAAGACGCAACCTCGCAAGGTAAGCTTGTCGCTTTTGCTGGGTACACCAGGGCGAATCTTACAATGAATCAAGAAGTGATGCAACTTTGCCCAGCAACAGTGTATTGAAGATCTGGTTGGTCCATGGCGAGTGCATTGTGACGTCATCTTAGCCGTGTTTGAGCTACCGGTCTGCTTGAAATTGGCTAGTAGCTGAAGGGCCCCTCTCCGACACTTTTGGGTATTGATTGAAACATGAGTTGGTACGTGCATTTACTCTGGTGTATCAACAGCCCTGACGGACGCGGAATCAGAACTGGGCCTTGTCTCAGTTCCTTGATCTTTCTCTGGCTCTAGCCGGGAAGCTTGTCACTTTTGCTGGATACACCAGGACGAATCTTAAATTGAATCAACAGAGCACCATGAATAACACATGGCCACCTCAGGCGGCCTATATAAACTACTTCCCCCAGCTTTACTCCGTTACAATTTTTGTGCGTACTTTTCAACTTTTGGAGTACATTTTTCACAAGTTACTTTCTACTTTTACTGGAGTAAATTTGAGGTGAAAAACTACTTTTTTCTTACATTAACTTGGTCTTTAGCGACACCCGGTGGGAACTGTTGCCGTCATATCTCTCTCCCTCTCTCGGGCGCCCTCTCTCTCACTCTCTCAGGAATTTCTGCTAATTTTTGAATTTTTACTGAAAAATACTCAAGTCACTTTTTTGTGGAGTACTTTTTCCTTTTACTTGAGTAACTATTTGGATATTTTTTTACTTTTACTTGAGTAATATTTTGCTACGTAATTTCTATGGCTACTCTGTCCATATCTGGTGATTTTACATAGTATACCTTTAAACGCGCGAGCGTCTAAAACCGTTACGGGAAAAAACAAAGTCAAAACAACCACATTGTTCCTGTGTCGAACATCAGCGTCACCAAACAAAACGAAGCGCGTGCCGGCCGCGCGGCTCCAGAGTTCCAGCCGCACCGAGGCGTCCACAGCTCCCCAGCCGACACTCCCACCGCTCCTCCCGGGGACGCTGCACGACACCGCCCGCTGTCACACCGGACCTTTCTCTCCGTCCCCCCACCGTCAGGTGCGCGAGGTGGGGACACTTTGCATGTTGTTTCGGCACTGCTGTGTTGTTTTATTGTGTTTAAAGACAGCATCCACGGAGTGGAGTGTGGAGTCTCCAGCCGGATCCTGGATCCTGCCTAACGTGTCGGACCGGTGCGGAGCGATCAGAGAATGTTACAGTTAATTAGTTTGCTCGGCGGGTGTTCACCTTTTGTAACAGAACACACAGGGACCGTAGTGTGAATGGATGAATGAAAAATGTTCGCAAAGTGAAGATAAAATGAATAAAAAAAAAACACCTTTACATACAAAATACACACATGCAAAGATAAAGTAAAATACATTGGGTTGATTTTGAAATAATTATGGCATGAATCGAATAGATGAACATATGTTGGATTCTGAATGAATCTAAAATATTGCTTATTCCAAAATAGCGTTTTTTTGTAGTGGCACAACATTAAATTCACATTGGACCCATTTGAATATTTAATGCAAACTATTTTGAATGTTGCCTTATTATAAATGTACATTTTTTATAATTGGAAGAGAATGGTTGAGGGAGAAAAATGGATGCTGAAACAAGCGAAAGCTGACTTCATAAACCAATCGATTCCCACTTGAATCGAAATCTGGTCGTGTGTGTGTGTGTGTGTGTGGTATAGTGTAGTCATTGACTGTATATACGGTCTATATGAGTGTAGTGTAATATAACGTAGGCCAAGTCCGGTTAAATACTGATTGGCACACCAGCATGTACGGGAATAAAGTCCAAATGATGGGATGTGTCACTGGGGTGAAGTTAAACACTACGTCACCTCTTTTATTGTTATAGGTATTAATATTGTTATTAATATTATTAATATTGTTATTAACATTGTTATTAATATTATTACTATTGTTATTAATGTTATTAACATTGTTATTAATATTGTTATTAATGTTGTTATTAACATTGTTATTAATATTATTAATATTGTTATTGATGTTATTAACAGGGTGGTAGGGTTCTTGCAAAAGATGACTGCTCATAACATATCCGTACTGGCAGATTTATGAATTGTGGTCAGTTATCAATGACATCTTCTTCTTTTTTCAAGTTATTATTTGAGTTTTTAATTTCTATTGACCGGCTTAGTGGGAAAGAGGCTGGGTGGGGTAGCAGACCTGCAGCATACAATCTATCTCACAGCAGCTACATGCTCTGAGAAGCCACGGGTACAAGAGTGTTAGGGGCTGGATGAGGTGGTCTAGCTGAGTCTGCCACATGGCGCGCCCAAATGTTCTCTTATTCTTATCACTAATATAAAATATTGTGTTACTGATAGGGGTGCATCAATCACTTTTTTTTTGCTCCCGATCCTTTGATTGTAACGATCGTCCGATCCCGATCTCCGGTACAGAGTCCTGATACCGAGTCCTGGTCCTGCAACAATTGGTAGTACCCAGACTATTAGGCGCAATTGTCAATTTCAATAATAGTCAAAGTAAGTAAACAGTCATTTGGCTCCCCGAATCATTTAATCATCATCATTTTCATCCAAAAGTCAGATCACCGTTCTGAGGATTGGATCGGTGCACCTCTAGTTACTGAAGTCATGCGGGTTTGAGAGAATGCAGATGTTACTGACGAGTGACAACAATGACGAGAGTCAACTCAAGATGTTATACAGAAGGTCTTTACGAGATGTTGACAATAGGGTCCTAATGATCTATAGAGCTCTTCATGTCTCTCCTGCGCATTAGTTGGCAAAGTAGTGGTGTCCCGATCCGATCCTCTGATCGGTGATCAGACTTTTTTTCCAAGTATCTTGATTTCGTCCCGATCAGAATGTGTCGTACGTGATGCCACCACGCCACGTTCAACAGCCCTATTGATGAAGAGTATAATTACACACACTTTTTAAATCACGCATGCACATCTGAGCATTCGTGGACACGACCGAAGGTTGACACTTGCATCAAATGTGCACTGTTGATTGACACCTCAATTTAAACATGGACGAGCAAAAAGTAGATAGGGGTTAGAAATGGTCCGTTCAAGTTCACACTCGTTACAGAGACCTCGCAAATCTGGCCGCACACACACCAACACACGCAGCGAAGCAGCCCGTGTTGCAGGGGTTAAAATTAACTTTTTTCACAACCGTCCCGAAACCGTCACAAAAAACATTTTGAATCGTCCCCGAACCGTCCCGAAATGTCTGGAATTTTTTTTTTTTTTTACATTTATTTACATTTTGAGTTGTCTTACTGATAAATCGATCGAGAAGTATGAATACATTAAAGTTGTTAAAAATCTCTAAATAAAGCTGCTTGGTTTTGCCTCAACATAAAACATTTTTTTTCTACCTTGTGGTTTTGGACTGATTGAACATGATTTTCCATGCATTAAATAATTGTACAAGACTCTTGATTGCAATGCAAATGTTTTATTAACAATCTGAGGATGTAAATACATTTACAATAAATATGCGCATTCATTGACTATTATAGTTAAAAAAAACAAACTGTAGTACTCGGTAACGGCAATAGGGTTGAAAATTTTAGTAATCCGTTACAGTCACAATTTACTCATTGAAAATTGTAATCCGTAACGTAATCCTGTTACCCAATTTTAAAAGTAACGTAACGGATTACTTTCAGATTACTTTCAAATAGATTCATTAAAATCAAGTCGATTTAACTCTTCTCTGAATGTACATAAATGTACAAATATATATATATATTTTAAATTAAAGTCAAATTAAAGGATATAAAACATACATTTCTGTTTTCACATGTTTGAGCAAACAGAACAAATAAAAAATAAAATAGTATGCAAGTTTTTTCGAGTCAACTCAAGAAAAATGACAGCCTCCTGAAATAATACCAGTATTCCACATGGCAGAACCGCTGCAATACACTTGCCACACAGGGCATTTAAACGCGATGGGTATCCGATCTAACGCCAACAGTTGTATCGCGCTCCGTGGTTAGCCTGAGGGGGGAGGCGGGGTTGTATCACACTCCGTGGTTAGCCTGCGGTGTGCTTTCATCGTCCCGGGGGTGTCCCAAGGCCAAAAATTGTTCGTCCCCATGTCAATTAATTGCGTCCCCGGGACGACGGGTCGCCGTGAATTTTAACCCCTGCCGTGTTGATAAACACACACGTGTGCATGCTCTGCTGCTGGGCACGGTCATGCACGCGTATTGAGTGTCGCAAGCTCCGCAGGAGGCGGAAGCGTAGCGGCGCGCTCCACCTGAAATGGCAGCAGGCTTCCTCGCCTGACGTCACGATCTCGTTCCCCATAGGTGGGGTGTGGGCCGTCAGTTGCCCATTCCTGGGTTAAACTGGGAGGCCATGAAAATACAAACGTAAAGAACAACAAAAAAACCCAAAATTGATCTGCCTAGATTTCATCACATCCCCCGTCTTGCTCCCTGTCTCTGTGTGTCCACCGTCTCCAGGTCCAGTAACTCCGAGCCATCATGTCTGCTAAAGCCATCTCGGAGCAGACCGGGAAGGAATTCCTGTACAAGTTCATCTGTACGTCGGCCGCCGTCCAGAACCGTTTCCGGTACGCCACCGTCACCCCCGAAACGGACCTGGACTGTCTAGCCAAGGAACAACCATGGTTGCTGACTGAGGTGAGGTTTTACATTTTAAAAAAAATATATATATTTAAAAAAAAAAATATCTTTAGTGGTGCCGGGAAATCTGTGCCCTAGAGGAAACCAATGCAGACATGGGGAGAACATGTAAACTCCACACAGAAAAGACCTGTAGGACTGTCATGTGGATATGTAGTCGTAGCTCATTGGAAGCAACAATTGGTTAACTAATCATCCTAGCCGGGAAGCTTGTCGCTTTTGCTGGGTCCACCGGGGGAGTCTTACAATGGATAATCGGAAACTAATCAAATGTCAGTCATCGAATAATCAATCACGAGTCAAAAATGTCAGCCTTCCAAATAGAGGTGTACCGATCCTCAGATCAGACTTTTTCCAAGATCAGGACTCGTCATTTTGTCCCGATCAGGATCGGTAAATGAGTCGGGGATCCAAATGACTGTTTATTTACTTTGACTATTATTGAAATTGACAATTGTGCCAAATAGTTAAGTACCACCAATTTCTGCAGGATCAGAACTCTGTATCGGGGATCCGGACTCTGTATCGGGACTGTGTACCGGAGATCGGGATCGGCCGATCGTTAAAATCTAAGGATCGGATCGGGAGGAAAAAAAGCGTGATTGGTGCACCCCTACTTCCAAATGCTTGAATGGCTTAGAAATCCTCCCCCAACCCACTGAAGCAGGCATTTTACTGACTACTAGGAGTCATTTATTATCTGTCCCGGAGCAAAATGAAAGAGCACTTCAGCAGCTGTTTTCCTGGGGAGATGGATCAGACTTGTGGGGTGACTGGGTGGTGTCGGTGCAGGGGAAATGGAGTCTGGAAGGAGCGCGGGGCTATTTTTAGACAGGAGCAGGGCGGGGCCTTGTTTCCCAGAGACCAACGATGAAGATCCTCGTTAACTATGGCGCGGCACTTAGCTGCTGGGAGAGCACTTGCTGATTGGACGGCCGCTAACGATGCGGTGCAGGAGGGGATCGCTGATGGAGACCGCAGCGGAGCTCTCAAACATCACACCTTCCTTTCGTCACAGAGCAGTCGTTTAGTCACTCCGTCTTTACGCCACAGTTGCATTTCCGTCGCGACGCATTCGTTCTGTCAAAGTAATGGCGCCGCCACTGGCTGATTGGACGACCACTAACGATGCAGTGGGCATCACACCTTCCTTTCGTCACAGTTCCATTTCCGTCACGGTGCATTCCGTCCCCCGACGTCAGCTGTGTGCGAGTGGTGGTGTGTTTGCCTGATGTTTACCACGTGTCCCCAAATTATGAAAAGTAATCGAGGGATGTGATGTACCCTAACCCTAACCCAGTAATGGGGATTAATTTAGTGGGAAATGCAGCCATTTAGTTGACTCGTCAGTTGTCGTTTGAATAGTCTGCAACTAATGGACTATTGAAATAATCGTTGCAGAATTATGTTGATATCTGTTATAAGAGTGGTGTAAAAGTATGGCTGGAAGGAATCCAGCTATACTTAAACCTTTTCTCTCAACAGACAAGGGGAGTATGTAATATACAAAGCACACACACCAACTCCGATGTCAAGCAGTAAATCTCCGTTTATTTCACAGAAGTCATCATGTTTTAAAACCTTCGGTCAACAGAGAGAGAGAGAGAGAGAGGCTCTCAACCAATCAGAATAGAGCAAAGAACTGTGGGTAATACATTTTGTCCAATCACGTATAGAGAGGTTGGTCGATCCAGTGGACTAGCGGACGGTGCCTACGTGACTTATGGAAAATTACCAGGACATAAAGAAGCCATTGTCTAATGAATCACGCAGGTGTTTTAGGGAGTCGAAGACAGCGGCCCTTGTTTGCCAGCAAGGCCAGGCAAACTAGATAGCTGCTGTGAGAATGCCGAGATAAGCAACCTCTAGGGAAATGAGAGAAAAAGGCCTTTGACTAGTGCAAATATATTTACTGTATAACAAATCATTATTAACAGTAACCAATGACATCGACCGCTGACGAAGCCAGGGATTGGTCAAGGCAAACACGTGTCCGGAAAAACGCCGTGGGATGTGACGTCACAGTCACGTGACTCCCGTGCGTGCGTTTCTTTTGCCCAGAGAACCAAATATACAGAGCACAGCTATATTGTCATGTATCTGTGTCACGTTTAATGTGCACAACGTGCCATGGGCATAATACATAATTATACCAATTGCCAAATGGATTTGTGTCTAAAACATCCAGAACATTAATCATACTGGATTATAAATACACTGAAACTTGCTTGACTTCAAAGCTGTCTTTTCAAGATTCGAGT
>OMKY01057612.1:0-12500 GCA_900302395.1 Bregmaceros cantori | reverse complement strand
CGCTGCGGTAGACACAGCGCCACTAACATGAATGGGGTCGCGTTAGGTGCGGTGTCCATAACCACTCGGCCAACACAGACCTGGCTGTATTTGACTAGCCTGGCAAGCCAAACCAAAAGGATCGTCCATGCATCGCTCCAACATGCGTTTGGGTCTGGAGTCCATCCAATCAGAAAATCTGATCCTCGGCTCCGTTTCTGCCGACCAATCAGAGCTGCGTTGAGGCGGGCTCTCTGCGAGACGAGATGCCTTCTGCTCCGTCACTTGTCACGCCTACTATGCTGTGATTGGATTACTTATGTGCGGTGTCCATAACCACTCGGCCAACGCGGACCCAGATTTAAAAACATTTTTTGAGTTAATGGCACCCTGCCATCGCCCCGGCGACCCTTTTTCTATCCCATCGACTCCAGACCCAAATGCACGTTTCAGCGTGGACGATGCGTGGACTGATTCTGACTACAGGTCCACACTCACATGGCACACATGTCCGCCATCTCTCCTGCCGCCCCCCTGACTGTAAGGTACAAGGTATAAGTAACGATTTAATTTCATTATTAAGATAATAATCTATCTATAGCACCGAGCGTCTTTATTAAAGCAATGCAGCGGTGCACGCCTGCTTATTAGAGTGAAAGCCAACACAACGCCAAGGAAGTGTATGAACGTGAGTGGCGTCCAAGTGCTAATATAAACTATGCTGATAACATAGTTTTCTTCTACTAATATATTAATGTCTGGGCACTAATAGCAATACATTCCTCCCACTACTCTTGGCTAAATGCACACACACACACACACACACACACATCATTATCGCCTTCATATTGCTCTGCAATGCGCTCACAAGCCAATTCCACACGTGGCATGCCCATGGAATCTCATAATCATGTCCTCATTTGCCATGCAAGGGCACCCCAGGCTGCCTCGCCAATGGAACGCCACCTCACTATGACATCCCTGACATTGAGTCATTAACGATTTCAGTACCAAAGGCGCCGTCCTTCTTCACTATCTCCGCTTGTAGCAGAACGCGCGCAAACATGAATCATCTCTCTCCGGCTGACTCAATTTAGTGTTGTTTTGTTTAGGGACGGTTGTTTGAGTAGGGTGGATTGCCCTAATGTGAACCACTGCCGAATATGGGACACATACTCCTCCCCTC
Source organism: Bregmaceros cantori (assembly GCA_900302395.1). Lineage (NCBI taxonomy): Eukaryota > Metazoa > Chordata > Actinopteri > Gadiformes > Bregmacerotidae > Bregmaceros > Bregmaceros cantori. Next base: position 11,335 of record OMKY01057612.1, on the reverse strand, counting down.
GTTGGCTTGTCTGCGATGTCTACCCCGCAATTTCTTCAACCCAGTAACCGACTAATACTATCCAATGAACCGCTGACGCTGGAAAGATTAACAGTTAGGGACCGTAGAGCTTTAAATATCTTCTTTTTATTATTTTTTTGTGTTTGAGTGACATCCGTCTGCATAGTTTTTTTATTTCTATGTGATCTGTGAGATATAACACTACTGGAAATATCTAAGTAATGTAGACTTTGGTCTTGGTGTGTAGCAGAAAGCACATGCAGTTAGCCAAGGCTAATGGTATGTGTGGGCATATCTGTATTTGCATGTCTCTATTTATATGTGTGTGTTTGTGTGTGTGTGTGTATCGCAGGTGCCACACATATATGTTTCTTGCCATATGTGACTGCCATATGATACCGTGTGTCTGGGTGTGCGTGTCTGGCACATGTGCTTATCTCTTGCAGGGCGTATGGAGAATCAGCCGGCGGACAGTCTATTCCGTCACATCACAGCGCCCTCGCGTCCTAGCCATGTGGTTCCTTGTCAGCTACATTTATTCTGAATAAAAACCAAATATCTCACATCCAGGGCACAAATGTTATCAGCCCATTTTTCAAAGTAATGAAGGGGTTACATTCCACTAGTTCATTTATTACTTGTAAGTGCAACTTCAATAACTTTAATAGTATCATACAAGTCTATTGGACACATTCCGATAATATTTCTTTATTTTTTTCAAAACTGTGTTTTTGTTTCAAACTGTTGCACAATTAATGTGGCTGGTGCAGGGTCTGGCTGTACAAGGAATTCTGCTGCATGTACATTTACGAGTTACAACAATGGCCTCCAAATGAGGATGAAAGTGCATGCAATCCTCTATTCCAGGATAATGTAACTGTAATCTAAATGATATATTATAAAATGTAGTTTCAAGGACCTACAGTTACTCTTTTTCGTAGTATCTTTGTAGTCTGATTACAATTCGTCCCAAGTCCCAACCCTGGCCAAGACCAGTAGATTCAGGAACAGTCCATGCCCAAGGCCAATTCTCAAACCATCATGTTGGCAGCCGTTTAGTGCCTCAGGCTGAGGTTGTTCTCAATCCACAGGAAGCACCGCGGCTCGACCACAAATCCCAACCTATCTGCACAATGTTTCTTGTATATAGACAGTCCCCCTGTACATAGACCCAAGTTCCTTCTGTTACTTGGCTGTGCTCTGGGTTAGTGTTCTGGTAGGTGATTATTTCGACAGTAATCAAAGGCTAGAGAAGGGGGTCGGGTGTGTCAACTTCCCTAGTTGCAACACGTATGGATGTGTCATATCCAGAATCCAAAATGCATTGTGCGTATACTATACATGTGAGCATATCCCCCGTATGTATGTCTGTGTCAGTGTGGTATGTATGTATTTATGTATGGCGGCGGCATGGTGGCGCAGTGGTTAGCATTGCTGCCTCACAGCTAGAAGGTCCTCGGTTTGAGTCCCAACCAGGACAGGTCCTTTCTGTCTGGAGTTTACATGTTCTCCCCGTGTCCTGGGCTGAAATGGTTTAGAAAAAAAAATAAACAACACATCCCTTATTGTGTGATCAAGAAGCGTGTCGATTTTGCTGGATCAACCAGAGAGAATCTTACAATATACCCCTACAATCTATATTTCTATAATATGCATGTATTTTCTTTCGCAGATTTTTGGGGGATGTTTTTGGCCACCATTTTATTTAAAGGGTTAGTGTGAAGTGGGACGAGCGCGGAACTTATGTTGGCGAGGGGAAACAATTTCATGCCAGATGTGTGCACCGTGAGTCTAACCCACAGGCACCACAAGACTGTATGGGGCTGGATGCAGAGGTCTCACCGACTGCACCACAGAACCAGCCCTATAATATTCGTGCCTGATCTGAGTCTGAATCTAATCTATTGGAACATGCACATTGTAAAATTAGAATGCAGACCTGTTTTGAAACTGCATGAAAAATACACATACACACACGCAACTACCCTGCACCCAACTTTAATATAAATCACTTTAAAATGTTTTAAACGCACCCGGCTTTTATACAAATTGCATTTATATATCACACAGCACTTTAATACAAAACACTTTTAAAATAATACACACTGCATTTATACATTACACAGCAATAATACAAATCACTTCGCAGCATTAGCCAGCACTTTAATACAAATCGCTCCTTTACATTACGCACCCATTTAATAGAAAGGATTTGCATATTTGCACACAGCTTTACAAAATCGCATCACCTCGTTTTTTCGTGGCAGCCAAGAGACTAAAACATAAAGCACATGCAAAGCAACGTGATGAACTTATCAAATGAAAATTATCGCCAGGAGTGAAACGGAAGTCTATCTGTGTTTTGGTTAAATGAGATTGTAAGGTGCAGACAGCATGCGGTAGAAGTATGTCAGAGCTGCTTTCGAAACAAGTCAGTCAACGGATGATGAAATAATTCTGCCAACAGTCAAACCAGAAATGGGGCAATAAAGTGTGGAAATATCTGTAACAACTCCAGGAGGTTTCATCTTCAGGTCTTCAAAATTGTTTAAACGCCAAACCTCATGACACTCGACCTGAATAAACGGGCATAGTGTGGTTTCTCACAAAATGTTTTAATACCATGTCCATACTATCCTTTACAGGACCTGATCCACTACCCTACAGCAGTTATAACAATCAATCCAATATGATAACCACACATTTTCCAGATGTATCAAACTCCTGAAAGCTGTCGCAAGTTTTCGGCTGTTAAAGATGAGATGGCAATTATATTCTGATCGTTTTGTGGTTTCTTTACAATATTTGCCACAAGTGGACAATCTGAGGTCCTCCCAGAACTTGGTTCGTTTTGAAACCAATGTATTCTTGATGTCACGCGTGATTTATGGTACAAGAAATAGTACAGTACAGAAATAGCACAGTACTGTATTAGCCTAGAACTGCGTGAACTAATGACCACAAATTGATAATATTGCATTTTGGGTCTATTTACATGGCATACAATGTGGAAATATTGCACGCGCATATACTGTATGTATGTGCACCGTTTTGTCAAACACGAGAAAGAGCCGCTTGTCTTCGCCTTGCGGTCCTGCCAAAATTAGGCCCCCCATAGATCATGTGTGTGTGTGTGTGTTACACGCCTATGAAATTGATTCAAACATTTTGCGGCACCGACTCCATTCACCTGCCAAACTTTATGTTTGGGGGTGCAATGATTAGTCGATGAATTGATGACTGATCGATGATAAAATGAATCGACAACTAATGCAATAATTGATTAATCGCCAATTAATTGAATCATTGTTATTTTCAGAAGTTTTTGCTGACACCCCCATCTATTGGTCCACATAAATGTGATATTACTTATAATTCCCGGGGATCCAAAATATGATTTAGTATTATTATTATTTTTTTAATAATAACAAGAAAACCATCCACATTGATGGTTTATGGTGCAAATTAATTGTAATGAGTTATTGAACAAGTAATTAACTTAATTCCAGTACATTTTCTTGATAATGTGAACCGACATTACATTTCAAGTTGAGTCATTTCTGGGTCACCGTGAATATTTGGAGGATTGTTTAAAGGAAAAAAAATATTTTACCGATTCGACTAATTGTTTCAATAATCGGCAATTAATCGAGTTTTAAAATAATGGCTAGTTGCAGCCCTATTTCGTTTTATTGGGTCAAAAAAACAAGTAAATATTCACTCCATGCGGCCAATCAAAAAGGGATGATTTTCTGTGAATTGCCGCAAGGCAACTTCCTTCACAATTTGGTGCTTCACAAATATGAGTCGAGTTTGATGGGCCTTCAAACTGTGTTAAATAAACTGAAAATCTCTAGTATCAGAGTTAACGCCAACAATGGAACGTTAACTTTTGACAGACGGTGGTGGACTGCTGTGACTGTGTGGTTATGTTGACTGTCAACTCAGTCCTCCGCCAGGCTCCACAGGAGTGTCTGCAACAATACGTTGGAAAAGAAATCCAGCACTTAAACTTGGCAGGGAGCAGTCAGAAAGCAGCTCTGGATAATATCAGACTGAGGGCTTTGCACTGTGTCAGCGAACTGCTGTGATTGACATTCACTGAATTAGGAAACAAAATCCGCTGGTGGCTCGTCAAGTACTGGAGTCAAGTGTACGGGCAAGTGTTTATGCCTGGGCTGGTGTGTGTGTGTGTGTGTGTGTGTCTGATTGTGTACATCTGTCGGTGGGCACAGCATAACAAATGGAAATCGAGCTACAAAACTGTACTATTGGACCTGATGCGAGAGTCGTGAGGATGGAAATAAAATCGGCCAAGCATGCAGTCTTTCTCAGTGCAGTAAGTCAAGGCAGTTCTATTATGTGAGGCAATATAGCTAGCGGGGCCGGTGAGATTATTGTGTTGCATTGTAGTTAGGAGGGCGGGGTAGTCGGTACAGTAGGCAGACTGCTGGGCGACCAGCCCACTAGGGGGAGCTAGGTAATGAGTTTGTGTAAGTAACTTAATTCTTGTCGATTTGTTGGTTCACTCTCTGCATCAACCTTTTCTTTTCAAATTGTATTTTCCATTTTATTGGTTGGGGTTAGTATGAATGTGGGACGAAAAGACTGGGGGGAGATGTTGCAGAAATGTCGGCGAGCGGAGGAGAACCCACGACACAGCCTGTGCCTGTGAACTGCTCTGCTCAATAAAAATCAAAAGTTACAGGCATCATACGTGTACTGGGCGATGCGGGTGTCTTACCGACTGTGCCACAGAGCCAAAAAAAATGCATTGATGTTTTCAAAGTCCATCACACGTTCTCTATAAACAGTTTACTGGAAATACGCAATTTGAATTTTTGGCATTGTAAAAAATTATCTTTTGACATCTTGGGCAGTAAGTTGCATTTTCTGTAGGATGTCTGTGAAAGTCTGCATTGCTGAAATATTAAGGAGAATAGATTTTATTTATTTCCTTTCAAAAAGTGTTTCTCCATGTGGATATTGTGCTATTTAATCAACAAAATACAACAGATTAGTCCAATAATCTGTTCGATTATTGAAAAGAAACATTTGTTTCGGGGGGCTGACCCCCCTGGGGGCCTCCAAGCCAGCCCCATACACAATCTTGTTGCTGTGGCTTAGATCACAGCACAAGCCGTGCCGTGAGGTTGCTTCACCTCACGGTCATATACTGCATGTCTGCTCATACCCGCTCTCTCTTCCCCCTTTCACACTAACACTGTAATGCTTCTTCAAAAAAATCCCAATGTACATACAGATATTGTGTTAGTGTGCACAGTATTGTATTTGTAAGTCTGTGTAGTTGTATGTGTTAGGGGGCACATTTTGATGTGCATGTGCTCTTAGAGGTGTGCGGCCGCATAGTGCGTCACACCTTCGCATGGTCATCAATACAGATTCACATTCTGCAGGTCGAAGTCCGGCTGGAATCGATACCATCTTAATAAAGTCAGGTCACCGTGCAATTCGCTCATACTGTCCGTTTCTCTCCGTCTCCGCTTTCCTCCTGTCTCCCTCTCTCCACCTCACTCTCGCTCCATTTCCCTCTCTGCTGCTATCGCATTATAGTCTCGCACGTGGCAAGAAAAGCGCCTTGCCAAGTATCGACCAGGCATGGTATAGAGGTGGTGAGTGAGTGTCAATGCAGAGACAATGCACAGCGAGACAGGTAGCACAATTATTAGAAGGTACTACAGACCAGGGGGTGCGCGTTGCCTGAGTGGTTATGGACACCGCACATAAGGCGACCCCATTCATGTTGGTGCCGCTGTGCCTACCGCAGCGTCCGTAGTGTCGCGAGTTCTACTACGCTCGCCGACTTGTCTGCAATGTCTACCCCCGATCTCTTCAACCCAGTTTCCATATTATTAGATTGAGTTAGTGTGAACATAGGATGAGAGAGACCTGGGAAGACGTTGCCGAAATGCCGGCAGGCGGTGCTGCCCGTGCCTGTGAATCAAGTCACAGGCACTATACATGTGCTGCATGTGGGTGTCTTATGGACTGCACCACACAGCCAGCACATGATTTCACACATTTCCGGAGTGTAGCTGACTGACTGCAATGACTTAAAATCTTTTAACGGAGGCTGAGTCAGACCGCTGCTCCGAGCCAACCCCATACATTGTCTTGTTGCTGTGACTTAGATTACAGCACACACAGTACTGTGAGATCGTTTTCCCTTATGGTCATATACTGCACAAATCAATAGAATAAGAACAATTTTCTAATTGTAACATTATTACTAATCCCAATGCAGGCACAGAAGACATTCTATAAAATGTCTTTTCCATGACCCCTCCAGTTTAATCATTTTCTCTATTCAATGTCTGTGTGACCTCTTCACCTTTGGTGCCATAATTGTGTGCGTGCATGTGTGTGTGTGTGTGAAAATACAATTTCTATCCATGAGTCAAAGGGTGCTGTGTTGATTTTTCCCACAATCATGAACACACACATGAACAAATAGAATATGTGTTTGATGGGGAGCAGACAAATGGATGTGCATTTTCCAATCTTCTGACGCAGAGCTATAGCGTTTTCTCTTTCCACGTATTCATGCTTTCATGTTTGTTCTGGGTAAGGAGAATGGAAAGCAGGAAAGCAGAAAAGCACACATTATATAAAATGCTAAAAACAAACAATTCCTCAAAACACCAAAAGACCGGCCATAATTTTGAATTTGACCGTCCAAATAGCGAGAACAACTCATAAAAGCACATTGGTTAATGGAGCAATAATGTGGACTAATTTTTCCCCCGAAAACATCAACGAAAAAACACGCTTGATTTTTTTAAATGTTTAAAATGTGTTTATTAGACAAATATAAACACTAAACTGTCTTCAAAATCACAAACTGCATCTTGAATGTTTGAAATATGGAAATGCTTAACAAAGGAAATTTTGTTGATCGAAACTGATTCACTAAATTATCCTCATAATATTCCAAAATGAGTGTTTAAAATGTGTTGATTTTTTTCATTAGCTATTTAAAATCCTCTGACATGTGATTAAGATGATTATGTGCTTGTACTTATGTATAGTTGTGTATCAATTATTATCAATTAAATACATTTCAAGAGAATGTTAGTGACGGTATTCTTGGCTATGAGCATGAAAGGGCTCGTGACAAGAGTTCATAGTAACCCATTCAGAGCCAGCCCTTCCAGGTGTCAAGGTTTTTACAACACCCACAGAAAATCAAGTTCTCTGTTCTTGTGAACAAAACACATACCAAGGGTAACTTCAGACTTTCCTCCATCACCTGAAAGAAAAAAATGTTTGTTTCTACCCGTTCACATTCTTCAGTGATAGTCTCCAGAACAGGGGTGGGTATCACTGAAAAGTGCTCATTTCTCACAAAATCTTCAGTGAATGTGGGTGCAGAGCAGACAGTGGCTGCTAAGTGGCAGTATACACCGCTCCTATAAGCTCCCTCCATAGGCCCCAGAGGGGGCGTATGGCACCCTCTGGCGGTCAGATGGAGGTACTGTATTATTTATTTATTTATTTATCTCAGGTTGAACATCAAATTCTACTCACCGCCCACGACAGGAGTCTACAGTTTACAGCCATGTCACTGATCGTACCATTGCACGGAAAGAGGATAACGAGAAATAGAGAAAAATAAAAATCGCACACACACACACACACACACACATACATAATGATTAACGTGTGGAGCTCAATCTTAATTTGAAGGAGAAACTTGAAATGGCCCTATTTCAGTGTCCCGACGGCTCTAAAATCCCACATAAAGTGAGACCTCTGGTCAAATTAATTTATTCGCCCCTGCAATCACAAAATCCGTTACGCACACCAGCGGACCGGCATCGGAGGCCCATGTCGTTAAATTGCAGGGCGAGCTTAAGCCTTACTTTTTTAGAGGTTATGGCAGTGCTTTTGAAATATAAGTGGCTAAGACCCCACTTCGCTTCCTGCTAAACACGGTGTGAAAAGAGATTATGAGTCTAAGAAACGCCAGTTCAAAGCCAGTTCAAAGGCATAGTGCAGATCAAGAGGCCAGCCCATGCCAACATATTTGCATAGATTATACAGGAAGATGATGAAGAAGCAGAAACAACTGCCAAGATGGTGGTGTGGCTATAGGACTCATTCATAACTGTGTCTCAAATGGTGCACTTGTGCACTATTTTTAGTGGATGGTGCGCTGTCCAGAATTGGTGGTTGAATTTGAGTGCACTGAAACTGCCCGAATGATGCCCTAAAAATGGTCGGAAACCCAGTGCCGGGCAGCGTCTATACGACGACACAGCACACACTAAATGGCCACCCTGTTGCCCATGTAGCGGAAACGGAAGGACGTTGACATTGTGGACGAGTACACACACACGTCAAATCTGACGAAATTTTAGGTGGCTTGTAGAAATATACAGAGGTAGTTATATCACCACAGGAAATAGTCAAATCATCAACAAGCCAATTAGTATTCAATGGTGGGACAAGTCACCGTGGTGTACACTTATGTTTTACGTCTTTTATTTAAATATCAACAAAACTTTAAAACTTTAAAAGTTGCCAAAGGTGCTATATTACGACTCAACACTGCTCCCCTATAGGGTGTTCCAAGAAACAACATTCAACCTGGATGTTGAGTATGAACGCTACATAGGGAGTCAACGGATCAGTGGATTTCATAAGTATCTATAGAATATGAAGCAAGCTTTAGGCTCTAATTGTTTATTTTTCTAGTTAATATCATCATAGCAATCTGTTCTTCTAATACGTGCCAGTTGAACAGCTGTTGTAGAGCTTATGAAAGAAAAGGCCTGGACCTATTCATTGTATCGTCGGTAATGCAGATATGCATTTCTATGCATTGCTTGTAGCCAATCATTCTAATCCATCCCAACAAGAGGCCCCCGTTGGTCGAGGTAATCCGGTTAATCCGTCCCGTATGTTTGTTCCATCCGCTCACCAAAGCAGATGATCCTAATTAGCACCTGGCTGATTAGCATCAGTTGGATCGACTAATGCTTGGATAAAACCTGCTCACGACGTAAAAAGGTCCAAACAAAATACGGCTGGACTTTTAGTCTTTGGCGCCGGGGTTACCTCTGGCCACAAGGCCAGACATTTATTGTTGACAGCACGCCAATAATTGTGTAGCTAGCTGGCTGCCACGAAAAATGTACTCAATCCATTCTCTGTGTCAGTGCTAACACCCTGAGCAGGGTTCGTACGGTTGTTGTGGTTCTTCATAGCGAGCTATTTTTTAAAGCTATTTTTTCTCGTCGCAAGCACCATTTTCTCATTTCATTGACAGTGTTAGTGTGAAAAAGGGATGACAGAGCAGGGACTAGCGTGCAGTATATGACCGTGAGGGGAAGCGATCTCACGGCACTGTGGCTGCATCTCTCTCTGTAGCATATTACCGGAGTTTACACCCGCGCCCAGCACATGTATGGTGCATGTGACTTAGTTCACAGGTACGGGCAGCGTCGCCAGTTCTGCTCCCCTCGCCGACCTTTCTGCAGTGTCTTCCCCGATCTCTCTCGTCCCAGTTTTGAACTGTCAAAAAATAGAGAAATAGAAAATGGTGCTTATGCCGAATAAATAATTTATTGTAACGTCCCGTGTCAATGGGTTTTGAGTCGGTAATGAGCTAAGCTCCCCCCAACACTTATGTATGTTATCAAGTTAGTTATCAAACTAGTCCACGCATGACTTGATTAAAACCTGTTCGCGAGGCTGATCTGGTCCGCGCACCGTATGTTTGAAACCCCCCGGTGTTTCACTTTATGCATTGCGCAGAGACAGTTTGACTTTGTCTGAGTAAAGATTTGCAGTGGACAAACAGCCGCACATATTGGGCAAACATGCCGTCTGTGGATACAGCAGACTCTGCTTAATGACTAGCGTTGAACTGTGAATATTAATATGTCAAAGTCCTATGCAGCCGGTGTTAGCCAAGCTAGACATCAATCACAGACACCTCTCAACAAGAGGCTGTGGAGTTTCTAAGCAGGTCCTTCGGTAGCAGACCGCTTTCCCCCACGGAGCTAAAAGGACGAGCTCTAACACAGTCATCCATCCCAACCTCCGTGTGACAGGTCAACATCAATAACTCTTAATGTCGCACCACAAACTCCTACTTAGTTACACTATCACACACGGCCATGGGCCCCACTCGGACGCTACCACAGTATATAAAAATGGACGCAGCGTTCCAATCTTAGCAGCCTATTTTAACCTATTTAAAGATTGTTTCTAATTGATGTTTTAATGTATATTGTCGGGATAATTAACGGTTCATTGTGTAAGCGGGAGTCGTAATTTCACAAACGCGTCAGATTTGACGTTAATATTTTTTATTTCAGCTCCCATAGGATCCTATTCCTTCCGACTCTGTCTTTGGCGCCCCTAGCGGACAGTACCACCGGAAGAAGTTGCGTGTGGAGTGTCTCTCTCTCACTTACCGTAGAGCTCTCTCTATCTCTCCTTGTCTCTGGATATACGGGTACTTTCAGCAATGGCACCGCACGGTCGGAGGCTTCAACCCGGCTAGGATGAAAGCAATAGGATGACGTCACGCTGCGTCTACTTATATACAGTCTATGGACGCTACACAAAAAACAGCCATTACCTCTGCTGCCTCCCGATTTGAGGTGTTTCGGAATGTAGAAGGGCTATTATATCCCGGAAACACGAATCGTCTGGGATGTAATGGTTTTGGGTTTGACATCACAGTCACTCCGTTAGCATGTAATATGACATCACAGTCACTACAACTGACTTGTAACATGCAATACGACATCACAGTCACTACCACTGACTGGTAGCATGTAATATGACATCACAGTCACTACCACTGACCGGTAGCATGTAATATGACATCACAGTCACTACCACTGACCGGTAGCATGTAATATGACATCACAGTCACTACCACTGACCGGTAACATGTAATATGACATCACAGTCACTACCACTGACCGGTAGCATGTAATATGACATCACAGTCACTACCACTGACTGGTAGCATGTAATATGACATCACAGTCACTACCACTGACCGGTAACATGTAATATGACATCACAGTCACTACCACTGACCGGTAACATGTAATATGACATCACAGTCACTACCACTGACTGGTAGCATGTAATATGACATCACAGTCACTACCACTGACTGGTAACATGTAATATGACATCACAGTCACTACCATTGACTGGTAGCATGTAATATGACATCACAGTCACTACCACTGACTGGTAACATGTAATATGACATCACAGTCACTACCATTGACTGGTAGCATGTAATATGACATCACAGTCACTACCACTGACTGGTAGCATGTAA
>OMKY01057608.1:0-10198 GCA_900302395.1 Bregmaceros cantori | reverse complement strand
TAGACGTTGTGACAGTGTTGATTATTGTCTTAATGTATTACTGTTTGTCGTTAGTAATCGTTTTATGAATAATTGTGTATCTTTGATTATTCAGTGCACTCCAAGCTAAGTGGAGCTCGTATGTGTGTACGTGTGTATGTGTTACTATCGCCTGAGTGCGTTATTCAGTTAGCGGTGGAATTATTTAGCTCGCGTCTGGCGGGCGAGTAATTCGCCTACAGTCATTGATTTTGTTATCTATTTACTGGTAGTATCTCTTGCGTCTGGCAGAGTACCGTTTATAATCACCAATTCATAGGAAGCTGATGTCCTTTTATTCCAGTGTTGGCTGGATGGCTTCTCAGTTAATTTATTATTTCTCCTTTAATTTAATTTGAACTAGCTTAGGTAATAGTGCGGGCTGGTCCCATAGAGCGGGCTGGCCGGGTCTAGGTTGGGAGGGGGCCAACCGTCGGTGGCGAGCTCGCCGCCTACTTACGTTCTCTCAGCAGGAGACCCCGTGGCCCACAAGCACACCTGAGAACAGGTGAGGACCGGCCTCGACTTACATTAGCATTACTCGTAGCTCCCTGCCTGAGACCAGCAGCCAGCGCCTTACGGGCATAGCGCCGTCTACGGTCAATCTCAGGAAGTGGAAGTGGCGCCGGAGCAGCACTGGTAACATTTTCATACCGACTTTACTGTTGATTCAGCCTAAACACCTTTGTTTTGGAAAACAAACCAAAGTCGTTCTTTTATAATTATGTGAAATATACACATGAAATGAGTCGCAAATTGAAACTCGGCTTGATTAAAGAAAACCACAGCAATAAACAATGTTTTTTTTTACTGAAGCCAACTCAGAGTGAGAAACAATTTATTTTTTTTAAATATGGAGTGTGCTTGCGGCCGCTCCTGTGCAGGGAAATCGTGACACATATTCAAGTTGCCTGAGAGATGGGGGTAATTTGGTTCTATTGGCATACTCCCGCGACGCACTACCGATGTGTGCCTTAACAAAGCCATGATGAATCGATGTGATTGATAGCCCCTGACAATGTTGGCACAAGACTCCCCTACGAGCGACGAATAAATTAACTCTCCCAAGTCTCTCAAGTCGACGTTACATTATTACGTAATTAAATTGGCGCTTTCATGCAAGCCCACACGTTTTTCATCATCCGTCAAATGGGGGAATGATGCGTAGCATCGTGATTCATCGATATGGGTTGAAGTATGATATTAAACACGGGGCCAGCCGGGTGTGCTAAGCCGCCACTGTTTGTCATCGTGCTGGTAATGAGAGCCCCTAAAGTAAAGCATGTCAATGAGGAGTTTAAGCTGTATATAAAAATGGACGCCGCGTTCGTTTTAATGTCTGTGCCTACTTCCGGGTTGGTATGGGGGGGGGCTTGTCTTGCACCCATGGTAGTTTCCAATACAAATATTCCAATCTTAGCAGCCTGTTTTAACCTATTTAAAGATTGTTTCTAATTGATGTTTTAATGTATATTGTCGGGATCATTAATGGTTCATTGTGTGAGGGGGGTCATAATTTCACAAACATGTCAGATTTGGCGTTAATATTTTTTATTTCAGCTCTCATAGGATCCCATTCATTCTGACTCTGCCGTTGGCGCCCCTAGCGGACAGTACCACCGGAAAAAGTGGCGTGTGGGGTGTCTCTCTCTCTCACTTACTGTAGAGCTCTCTCTACCTCTACTTGTCTCCGGATATACGGGTACTTTCAGCAATGGCACCGCGCAGTCGGAGGCTTCAACCCGGCTAGGATGAAAGCAATAGGATGACGTCACGCACGCTGCGTCTACTTATATACAGTCTATGAGTTTGACTCAAAGCAGTCATCTTAAAGCTGCCATCATAAAAGATCCATGCTTTTCAGTACGAGTCTGAGAAACAACTATTGTGCGATGAATCCAAGTTCACCGCATGGGGTTGTAGCGGGTAGTAAAGGTGTACATGTAATTTGATTAGAGTAGTCAGATTGCAAAATGAAAGTAACTATACTCTGTATCCTAACTATACTATACTGTATCGGCTCTGTTTGTGCGTGTCTGTTTGTGCGTGTACGTGCCCAGAGCGTACAGAGACACGGTTTGAGAGAAGAAGCAAATTACTGTTAAAATGTGTAAAATAACAAAAAATGTTAAAATATAAGAAAGGATGTGGGATATACCGGGACACGCTAGAGAAGGAGGCCAGAGATAAATATTCAGAAAAGATAAACGTTATAAAGGGATTCGCCCCTACCAAATATCAACAAGTGAATGGAGGACAATAATCTATCACCGCCACTCACTGTCAAGGACATATTTGCCTACCTTGTCTGTGGTACACATATCAAGTTTAAAAAAATTCACTCGACTACATACAGACACACACACACCCATGGGTGTAGGCTGCCATCTTCTGACAGTAAATGGTAAATGGTGTCTATTTGGTAGGGGTTTATAATGATTATCTTTTATAAATATTTCTCTCTGGCCTCCTTTTCTGGCGTGTCCCGGTATAGACCACATCCTTTTAGATTTTAATATTTTTTGTTATTTATATTTTACACATTTTAGCCAGTCATTTCTTTCTCGAACCGTGTCTCTGTAGGCTCTGGGCACGCAGTGAGACCGTAAACATACAGCGCGCTGGAGCCAACATGGCCGCATGCTACAGGCTGATTCTAACTGTGCATGTGCGTGTGTGCAGGAGAATGCTATCTGACAGAGTGGTCAGAGTGGAGTCCATGCATCAGTGTGTGTGCCAGGGAGGCCGGGGTGGACTTTGCGTCGGTTCAAGTCCGGTCTCGTGCCGTCATGGCCCCAGAACCCCAGAACCTTCACCTGTGCCCCGACCAGGCCTGGGAGTCCCGTCCATGCACAGGTATTTCTGTCTTTCTCTTCCGTATGACTGAAAATGAGGTTTATGCTAAAGTGTGTTCCTCCTTTGGTACAAATCATAATTATACAAATTATTATATATTTCTGGATAGCGCATCAGGTTTTTTAACTGATTTGTGTTCTCCGACTTCTCAGCTTTCCAACAGTACCATTTTAACGAGGCCTATCCAGTCATCACGACTGTGAAATGTATATTCCTGAAAACAATGCAAAAAAAAAAAGTGGTTAGAAGTTATGGACCAATGTTACACCAAACAAATGTTTCTTGAAAGTCCTGCCTTCCAAAATCGAATCACTTCATGCACCTACCCTAGAGCATTAACACACCAAATCTGGGACAAATCCATCCATCTGTGTTAATTCAAAGGATCTGCCACGCTGGCCGAAGTGGCCGCACACACAAAACCATTACAACCCCGAACTGTTACGTGTGGCGCTTCTACCAGAGATAGGATTAGGAGTGATTTCGAACGCAGCCTGTCTGCTTCCTCCACTCTTTTGTCACTCTTCCAACTCCCATTGGAATTCTAGTGAGGAGAATAAAACACTTCTTATTCCTTTCACATATTTTATATTATTATGATTATTATTATGCTTGGCCACTCTGCCCCCTTGTCCTATGCCGATGTTGCCTCTCTTGGCTCCCGGTGGGCCGGCGAACGCTGTTGAAGGTGATGCTCGGCACGTTCGGGGCACTTTAGGCGACCCCGGCAGTCTCTCACCCCGCCAGAGCTGTCCCCCGGGGTGCTCTTATCAGTCTCTTGCTACTCAGAATAGATGCATGAAAGTGAATAATTGAGAACAACCATAATATAACGCTTGCTTTAAAGTCATTTTTCGGCACAAGCGGCATTTTTTTCACATAGTGTCATAGTGGGAGTGGTATGAGAGAGCAAGGCCGTGCAGATGTGTAGTGAATGAAGGTGAGAGGAAGAATAGGGCACTGCATGTGCTGTGATCTAAGACACAGCAACAAGACTATGTATGGGGCTGTCTTGGAGCATCACTCTAACCCGCTGCGTCACGGGGCCAACCCTATAATGCTTGTTTGAAGAGAAATACTTAACTGTGTGCAGGGTTGAGAAGATTACTAAGTAAATAAAGGCATTAAAAAAATGCAATCTTGTGCACCGCAGTAGCTCAGTCTGTTAAGACAGGTTAGAGTTGGCCCAGCTTGGTAATGATAAAGATACTCTTATTTTTGGTTTGAAATTTTGGTTTGAAAAGGTCAACTATAAATGGTGGATTGCCCTAATGTGGGCCATTTTTGCAACTTCTTAATCTGGGGCAGTCAGTTGACTTATGTGGGACAGTGAAATGTAGTGTTGAACAGTTGAACTTAATGTTAGACACATTACCATAGCTTGCTTTTACCATAGCCATAGTCTCACTGACATTCATTAGTTTAAGGAGGAGTCAGAGATTAGGTGTCCCAGATTAGGGCAATCCACCCTACCGCTGGAGCATTATAGGACAGCAAGTACTTTCTTGCAATTAATGTAATCTGATGTTAAACAACTTTACCTAAACCAACACTTCAGGTCATGTAAACAGTTGTGAAAATGTGTGGAACATTGTGAAAAGCACAACCCATTCACTGTGGAAAGTAACTGAAAAACAATCTAGGTAAGAATGTTTCTATGGGAGATTAAACCTACCCCGGGATGTTTTGATGGGCAGTGCAGGAACTGTCTTCCTGTGTGGTGTGTGTCTCATAGCGGCCGGGGACAACCACTGCAGTCCGTGATGGGCGGCATATGGCAAGATGCTAGCACAGTAGCTGCTAGCACTTTGATTTTTCTTTGGGGTTGAGACAATGCGTGATTTGTTTGTTTACTTTGAAAATTAGCCATTATTTAGCTTTTAGTGCTTTTATCACCAACACAACTGTTGTCAGCAGAATGTCACAGCAGTATGTGGCACAGCTGTGTTTATTCCCAATCCCAGTGTGTGTGTTAACCGTGGCGCTTCGGCGCCACTTCCTGGGATTTGCAGTAGAGGGCGCTATGCCTGTAAGGCACTGGGCGCCAGTCCCAGGCAGGGAGCTACGAATAAGATCTGATGCTAACCAGAGATGTGACCAAGTCCCTCTTTCAAGTCTCAAGTCTCAAGTCCTTCTTGGGCAAGTCAAGTCCCAAGTCAAGTCCAAATCAAGTCATCATTAACATGCTGTAATTTTAGCTCCAGAATCTGATTTTAAGTCAAAAGCAAGCAATAGTTTTGCTTTTATAATAGCATTGTTTGATTCTTTTGCTACTTTATTAAAACCAGATTCTGGAGCTAGAAATACAGCATGTTAATGATGACTTGATTTGGAGTTGACTTGGGACTTGACTTGACTTGCCCAAGAAGGCCTTGAGACTTGAGACTTGAAAGAGGGACTTGGTCACAACTCTGATGCTAACCAATAGCACCTGTAGCTTCCCTATTTATGCAGCAGGCTTCGTTCGGTTCCGCCTGCTGGCATTATCTTGGATCCAGAGGTTGAGTATCTCCTTTGTCTAATCCAATGGTTAATTACTCTGCCTCTCAACCATGCGGTTATGGATTCTTGCCAAAAGGCGAGAATTCTGCACCAATGAAGATTGTACTGAAATGTTTGTCCCTGATCTTAGCCCAGTCAATACATACCAAGCACTCACTCTGGCACAGCAGTACTTAGATAGAATAGACTATCTAAAAAATAATAACAAAACATGTCATATGAGTTCATTAGTTGTGTGTCAGTGAAACTATGGTAAAAACAAATTATGGTATTGTATCTAACATTAAGTTCAACAGTTCAAAACACTACATTTCACTGTCACACATGCAGAGGCAATTGTCCCCCTTGAGGAAGTTGCAATAAATGGCCCACATTAGGGCAATCCACCCTATGTGTTGAATTTCTTAATGTATGCATATTCGGTGCCGTTTTCCGTTTAAGCATAAAGATGAGAGTGTGCGTATGTGTGTGTTGGATTTAAGATTTCCCCCAGGGTATCCAGCAAATACGACAAGCATTCTCAACTAGAACCAGAGAGGGATTGAGAGACCAGCCTCGCCAAATGCAGAGGCCCAGCGTCTCTCGAGAGACCTGCCTTGCTGAACGCAAAGGCAAGCCTCTGGTCTTTAAATATAATTACACATGCTTTTTGCTAATATCTTAATGTTAGGATTTGTGAGGGGATGAGATAGCACGTGTTAATTATCTTGGATGCTTGTATGTAGAACTATCCAGATAGCCTAATCATCTTATTTAGGATGCAGTATTCTGTGATGGAAGTATATTTCAATATCTTACTGTGTACAATCTACAGTTTCTAGTAATATGCACCATTTCCCTTTAGGGGAAACTAGCCCAAAAAGCCAATTTATAGATTTATAGATTTGGAGGCAATCTTATCAGTGCGAGCATGTCCGTTTAAGTTTACGCTGGATACCCCAGGGGGAATTTAGATTGCTTTGTTAACAGAGATGGCAAGTAACGAAGTACAAATACTTGAGTACTGTAAACTAAACTTAAGTAAAATTTTCAAGTATCTGTACTTTTAGAAGCACTTTTTTCTGTGATTACTTTTTACTTGTTCTGAGTACATTTTTAACAAAAATATCTGTACTTCTACTCCTTACTTTTACCAAAACAGGCTAGTTACTTTTTCTCTCTTCTTTGCGCATTGACAGGGGCGCTGATGCAGCGAGTACAGTCCCAGTTATTAAGTTAATAAGTGGTTTTCATTTAATCCTGAGATATAAGCTACATAAGTCTAGGTTGTTAGTAATTTATTCAAACAATAAATTACTACATTATTACAAACATTTTTCAGCCTGTACTCCTCTACTTTACTCAAGGAGATATTTGGATCAGTACTTTGTAGTCTTACTCAAGTTGTTTTTTTACTAATGTTTTTTACTCTTACTCAAGTAGGAAATCTGGGTACTTTTGCCATCTCTGTTTGTTAAATTCATATTATAACTCCTTTGAAACTGTCTGCGTACAATTGTTCTTCATACTATTGCCTTTTGTGTGCAAAATGCAATAATACGAAGGAAATACAAGGGGATTATTTTGAATATTACAATTATTTCTTTATTATTATTATTCAAAACGCTATTTATCATTATTATTATTCCCCCTTAGTCCTTGGATGTTTTTCTATTTCATTGGAGTGGCATTTTGCCTGTGAACATGCTCATGGGTGCATAGGGCACATTTTGCACTGAATTTTGATATCACAAAGATTAACAAGTTATTTTTTTTAATGATTCCCCACAGTGTGTCGATCATTTTGCATCTTTTTATTTATATTATTTTATCATTAATATTATTGTAATTTTGTCTGCAGGCATCTATGCAGGCACACACACAGACTACACACTCACCCAGACACACGTGCTTGTCTGCTTGTAGCTGTCTGTTGCTGCCAAAGACAACGACAGCTTCCTTAATGCTTGATGAGATGAATAGCTGTCAGTGTTTCTGCCGGGCACTGGCGTCCGTCTAGTCCCGTGCATGATGATTAGTAGCTCTCGCCGCCCAGATGGCGCTCGATTTCTGCAGACAGGATGTGGCACCGGCCGTCTCGTTTGGGGGATCGATTGTTTCACATGAAAAAACAAAGCCCATTTTGGAATTGTCTAAATGTTGATTTAATACATATATTTTGAACGCATGTCTAGAGGTGTGCGTTTGTTGATTGTGTGTGTGCGTGTGTATTATTCATGTGTGTGTGCGTAATTATATCCCCGATTGCCGGGCATAGGTGCTATAATGGTTTTGTGTACTACAAACCCTTCGTGTTAACTGGATAACTTTTGGAAGTATTTGTTCCAGATTCTGTGTGTTAATGCTCTAGGGTACCTTAATGCACTGGTTAGATTTTGGAAGCCAACACGTTCAAGACGGCCAAATTCAAGCCGGCCACATTTTTCTAACCGGGTGGATCGATTTAGGTTTTTTCAGCTTTATTTTTGCGGATATACCTTTAGCAGTCGGGATGACTGCATAGCCTAAAGTGGCCCCGACACTTGCACGTTTATGTGCCACGCAATCCACATGATTTGTGTCCCGTTCGTGTCATTTTGCGGCATAAATCGGGTCGTGGCTCAGTGAACGAATGCGTGACGACCCGTATCTAAATTAACACTAGTGGGCACGGCAAGCGCGCTCACAGCGCGCATCATATCCGACCGGCTCGCGCGCGTACGCGTCGGCACGGAGCTGTTGCGCAACTCGGACTCTGTCGTCCGGACACGTCTCGAACATGCACGTTATGGCCACAGATATTTGGTAAAATGGGGCAATGTTCTAATTGGAGATAATCTCCTTTCTGTCAAACACAATTATATTCAGATTATTTGTACCGACTATTTTGGTTGAACATCAAACATCAGTGCAAATTCCTTAGTGCGGTGCTGCCCAGTAGCTCAGTTGGTTAGGCAGAACGCTGGAAAGCACGCATGTGTCTCAATGGCGCGGTGAGTCGGTGGTTAGAATCTCGCCACCGACGTATTTCCCGCATGTCTGTCCCCCCATCTTCACCTGTTTCCGCCAACCCTAATAAATAAAGCTTGGGGAAAAAAACAGTCTGAATGGGCTGGAAAAAACATGTAAAAAGAAAAAAAATTCCTTTGTGTGTAAATAGTTGGCCCTCGAATGGTTAAAAGTTGAAAAATCATTGCCTTGCTATGTTTTGAGCCTTTTTAGCGCTCATCGTGTGCGTTAGCATGCACATGCTCCTCTGTTTGTCTGTACCGAGTTTGAAGCAGGTGCTTTTTGCCTGCGGGTGATTGGTCAATATGACACATTTTGCTGCCTTGGTAAATTGTCAGTAGAGAAGCATGTCAGGGGAAAGTTGATGGTCTCCCGTTCTCTCATCTCATTTCCTCTGATCCACGTCATAAGAGTTTCATTGCAATTCCCGGCAGCATCTCTGCTGATATTAGAGTCCGTCTTTCAACACACACACACACACACAGCCTCTCAAACAACCCATCACCCAGTTGAAGTCGGTTAGACTGCTGCATCCAGCCCCATACTTAGTCTTGTCTGTGTGGCTTAGTTCACAGCACATGCAGCGCCGTTAGATTTATTCCCTTCACGGTGATATACTGCAGGTCCGCTCATCCCTGCTCTCTCATCCCCGCTCTGCCATCCCCCCTTCATACTTACACTGTTATAATAATATATAATACAATAAAGGGTGCTGAAGAAGCAATACAAAAAATACTAATTATTGTATGAATCAAATTACAGTTACTGAGTACTTCATAAAGGTTTATTCAATCTGTATAATGTTCATGCAACCCACACACAACCTTGACACAGCTGGGTGTAACTGTCTTTTCCTCCATTCAAGGAGCGTTCCATTGACAACCTTTTAAACTGACCTTATTGCTTCTATGTATATCTATTATCTGTAGGCTCCTGTTCATCTAGCCAAGATCGAGATTGATTGAGAATCTCAATCTCCTCTCACTAATTAACATCAACAACAATTAATCAAAACCGGTAGTTATTTTTTTTCAACTAGGCCGAGATCGAGATTGATCGATAATCTCAATCTCCTCTTTCTTCTTTCTTCTCTCTTCTCTCCAGTCCTCCGTTAAAGGAGTTTTGGCACCAATCCCAGTTACTGTCCTTAACTGGGCAATCAAGGTTGAAAGGTAGTCAGGTAAACAGCTGCTATATTTCTTAAATCTAAATCTAAAAACAAAATCACTTGTGTGAAGCGCCTTCAGGCAGCCTCGGCTGGTTTTGGCGCAATATAAAAATCTGGTGAGTTGAGGTAACACTTCAAGGATTTTGCCTCAGGGCAGGCATACAGCCACACTGAGAAAATGTTATCCCAGCAATTGTTCACAGCCCTACAATCGCCCGGACGCCGGTGAGAGTGGCCCGACAAAGCGCATTCAAGCCCTGTGCAGCGTTTGTTGCCTGCCTGTTGGTTTCACACAAGGTGAACTGGACCAAAGTGGCGCCGGGAAAATAGATTTTTGACTCCGCGGTGTTGGGAGAGGTGATGATGAAAGTACAATGGAATGGAAAGCCCTAACATTGTCAGCATTTGGGGAATTTCTGAGCTCCTCTAAAAATGAGATGTCTGTCCCTCTCTAACCTCTCTCTCTCTCTCTCTCTCTCTCTCTCTCTCCCCCCCTCTCTCTCTCTAACTCTCTACCCTCTCTCTCTCTCTCTCTCTCTCTCTCTCTCTCTCTCTCTCTCTCTCTCTCTCTCTCCTCCCCCTCCCTCTCTAACCCCTCTCTCTCTCTCTCCCTCTCTCTCTCTCTCCCTCTCTCTCTCTCTCTAATAATGTGCGAGCTCTTCAAAT
>OMKY01057606.1:1601-34647 GCA_900302395.1 Bregmaceros cantori | reverse complement strand
ATAAGCCGCAATTTTTTTTCCCCTCACTTTGAACTATGAGGCGGATATTCTACGTTTTGTTTCTTTTTCACCGGCGCGCTAGTATAAACACCGCTGGAAGTCACGTTTGAACCCCTATCCAAGATGGCGGCATGGCTGACGCACCTGCCTCCAGGTCAGAGCTATGTGGTAGGCGTGTCCTGGGAAACTTAGCACTCAGACAAGTTCCTCATGGTTCTTCATGGAAAACAAAAACAGATTTCATATGATCCCGCATTTAAGTTGAAGGCAATCAATCTGGTTGTACCACGTAGCATGGACATCAACATCACCCGGGGTGAACATTAGCGCGCAGGGACACAACAGAAGAACTCTGAACTCGCCGCATAACTGGTATGTTTTTATATACTAGTAGCATTTTAATTATTTTATTTTTTTCTATGATTGTGTTAGTGGTCCGCTGTTTGCCTGTGTTGGGTGCATGAAGAGATTGTGTGTGTCACTTTCGTTGTTGTGGTTGTATGACTGTGACAATGACAATAATCATCTATCGATCTATCTATCGATCTATGTCTTTTCAATGACGATGAGTAAAACATTCAGCCCTGCTCCCCAAACAACACAGGTACCCGAAAAGGCATGCTAAGGACCAATCACAGCTGCTTTTTCTCTGCGTACTTCCGCCCGTCTGTGTCCGTCATGATGCTAGGTTAGAATTTTTTTGATGTGCGCGACGACGGGGCATGGTCATGCACAGACAGATCTGGCGGTCGCAGAGGCTGTGTGTCAGAAGTATAAATCTGTCTTAAACGTAGACCTAGATTGACTAATGTGGCCCACAGTAAACTAATGTTGTATGTAAATGCTGTGCTTTCAGGGGCCTTCCCTTCATTCCACATCTGGACAGCTTGCCCATATTCAACAGATCAAGTGATGGGCCAGTCAGACTACCCATCGTGGACAAATACAAGGTGAGCTGATGCTAACCTCATGGTATCTCTGCTTATAGCAGACTGCATCAGCATGGGTCATCGGTTTTGGCTGGCCATTTGTAGAATTTGTCACGCCATTGTTTGGGCTGCCTGCGTCTTTTACCTGCCACTGACTACACGCTCATGGTAAACTTTGGTTGGACCAATTTGGGAGTGCTGTGGTGTGACTGTCCATATTATGTTTACATGAATACTCTGTCTTTGCAGGACATGGGTACTGTGGTTCTGGGCAAGCTAGAGTCCGGATCAATCTGCAAAGCACAACAGCTGGTCATGATGCCCAACAGGGTGAGCATTTCACTATTCTCCTTGAGGCTGAATGATTTAAAAAAAAAAAAAAAAAACTGCAGTGGGAACACCGCCAGGGGACACGGCGGTGGGAACATCGCAGAGGGGACGCACCGCAGTGGGATGCCTAATTATTACACTTTAAATGTGAAAGCTGTGAAGTCTTGTCTTCTGCTCAGTCTTGAAAGTGAACGTGCTGTATTGATGCCTGGTGGACGTGTACACACTTTGAGCCAGCAGCTTCACTGTAAACGTCTCTTCATCTTGGTAGTCAATACAATTTGTTTTTTTTTAAATGTTTTGTCATATAGACATTAAGTGGAAGGTGTGTTGCTGTAAGAAAACGCGAATGAAAGTTTAGTTTACATTTGTTTTACTAATAAAGTACATACAAAATCTGTAGCTATCCATCCCCCAATGAACATACATTAAAAAAAACACCATATATTGCAATGGTGAACACAAACATGTTTAATTTGACGCAAAACCGTTTCTGTATGTTATTATATATCATTTTGTATAACTGTTGGCAGCACGTGGTAGAAGTGCTGGGCCTGCTGTCTGACGACATGGAGACAGACGATGCTGTGCCTGGAGAGAATCTCAAGCTGAGACTGAAGGGCATCGAAGAGGAGGAGATCCTCCCCGGCTTCATCCTGTGCACCCCGGACAACCTGTGTCACTCGGGGCGCACCTTTGACGCACAGGTGGGTGCGCTCGGCGTCGGCCCTTTCCCTGGATGGGTTTGCTGTGCATCATGTTGTCATTGACACTTCAACGGTTGTCTTGTCGTTCTTCAGGTTGTCATCATTGAACACAAGTCCATCATCTGTCCTGGATATAATGCAGTGCTACACATTCACACGTGCATCGAGGAGGTGCAAATTACCGTGAGTTCCACAGACCTTTTTATAACAATATTTATGGGAATGCTTTTGTGTTAATATAACTGCAAAAAACACTTCCGCAGACGTCCTAAGATGGCTTGTAAAGGACAATCACTAGTGGACCAGTGAAAGATGGCTGGATCTGAAAGATTGGGAAATGGCAAAAGACGTTTCACTATGGTCCCTGTTCTCTTCGTAATGATTGGGATCCAGGTTTGCCAATACTTCTTCAGAAATAAACACTAGCTGTTGAAATTTCAGCGTGTCGTGATATGGCACTGGGACCTTGTCTCCCACTACAGTCAAATCTTTTGTGATCCGGTTTGAGGGGCTTTAGGCTCACTTTTGATATTCACATGCTGGAAAGGAATCATGGGAGTTTGGGCAAAAATCAATTTTTTGCACATTCATAAAAAAAGGATCATTATAAGCAAATTCCACCGTATATGTGAGGTCGGTTATGTTCATTGATGTTTTGTTATGTATTAAGTGTGTGTCTCTTGGCAGGCCTTAATCTGTTTAATTGACAAGAAGACTGGGGAGAAGAGCAAGACGCGGCCACGCTTCGTCAAGCAGGATCAGGTGTGCGTGGCCCGACTCAAGACGGCAGGAACGATCTGCCTGGAAACCTTCAAAGACTTTCCACAGATGGGACGATTCACCTTGAGGGACGAAGGTTGGACTCCCCATTCCTACTTACAGCAGAGGATTTTTCTGGGAGTGGGAGTGGGGGGAGGGGTGGCTTTCAAGTTGATTTGACTTTACTCCGTGTAAATTCTGTGAATTTTCTGGCCGTCAGTCATTTAGAATGGGAATAAAAGTACAGTCATCTGGTAACATGCTTATATTGAGTTACAGGTAGATATATCAATGATTAATCGATTATTGATCACTCAATCAAAAACAATTGATCAATTAATTTTCTTACCAAACAATTAATTGCAAATTTCTACTACAATACATCTGATCCATGTTTCCACTGCACCAACTAAGGAGAATCTCTTCCTACTGTCCATAGTTTGTCCATAATGTCCCAACAGCTTCAAGATCATTATGGAGTGAAAAGCCACTTTTTCGAAGTTGCTACCTTGTTGATGACGTGTCTTGTCATACAGGTGGCGTCTTGCATGGAACTACACCATATTTAGCGGTGCCAAGAAAGTCTAAAAACAAACCTTGAATGTACAATATTGAATGTTGCATTAACATCCCTAGATTCAGTGTGACGAGAATGTTTTGTATTCTTACAGTTTAGAAAATTGTTGCCTTTCATCCAACTGATCATTTGTGTATGGGAGTGTGACAATGTGGCACACATTCTTGTCATTGACCTCAATGTCTGAAAGAAGAGTTTGTTCACAAATGTCACACTAAAGTCTTTGTTGTTCAACTCAAGCTCATATTTATGCATGTACTTTGCGCATAAAGTTTTGTTCAAAACGGTTTGGGAAAATGTGGATGAATTGTAGCTAATGCACCCTGTTCTTGGTGTTGATATTTACCATGTACGCCATGTATTCACCATTTTTTTTCATGAGTTTGGCATCCGTTGGCTCAATGGTCCAGGTGTGACTACTAACCAGTGTGTGTCCTTCCAGGTAAAACCATTGCCATTGGTAAGGTGTTGAAACTGGTGGAGGACCGCGACTGAGCGGACGTGGGCGTCTGCCGGACATCCCCCACTCCACCGCCCCCTCCAGCATGCGCCATGGGGTGCTCCTCAGCCGCCGAGCAACCGCACGGGGCTTTAGCGCTTGCATCTCCTCTGCAGCCACGCCCGTAGGGGGCGTGCTGGGGTGCAACAAAGATGAAAGTAAAGTGGTGGAACAGCTGTTTTTAAGAGAAGTATAACCTGAGATGTTTAATTCTACCAGTCAGCTTTCTCATATTGAGAGCTTCCCCCCCCCTTCCTCCCACTTGAACCTATCAATTTGATTCCTCTACAAATGTTCCATTTTTTTAAATCTTTTTTTTTTTTTGTGATCAATAAAGTGGCTGAAGAGAAATGGGTTAACTGGGACCATGGGCTGCTTGGTAATAGAGAAAAGGATTTTTCATTGAAAAGAATAAAAATATAAGCAGTTGGAACCAAGCACAGTCTTGTCAATTTTGTCTACCTCTCTTGAGGCACAAATGTGTGGTTTTATGGTACAGTCCCACAAACTGATGTTGTACAGTCGCACAAAGTGTGTGTGTGTGTGTGAGAGAGAGAGCAAATATAAAAATATATTTATTATATATTTAAATTTTGCTTATAAAAATGTTAGAAGGTAAGAATATCTCCCAACATTTTGTAATGGCCACGGGGCTAAAATAGATACAAAATAATAAATTATTTTGTTAATTTATTATTTTTTAATTCATTACGTTGAAACTGCAATTATTATTATTGAAGAATATGCTTGAATGTGTTATCTGCCGACTGCTCATCCACAGCTCCTCTGAGAACGCAGAACTTGCTGGACCAATTCGATCATTCTATCTCATTGACATTCATTCACTATTCATAATATGCATTACAGACAATTGTTTACAAAGATGTAGTGACTGTATAGTACCACTAGGGTGCGGGAATGTACAATTTTAC
Source organism: Bregmaceros cantori (assembly GCA_900302395.1). Taxonomy (NCBI): domain Eukaryota; kingdom Metazoa; phylum Chordata; class Actinopteri; order Gadiformes; family Bregmacerotidae; genus Bregmaceros; species Bregmaceros cantori. Next base: position 29,914 of record OMKY01057606.1, on the reverse strand, counting down.
GTGATTTAATGTGATAAATTGAAATACAGTATGAAGAACAACCACGTGACGTCACAAAGTGAAGGATTTCAAAAGGTTCCGGGAGGACCTAAAATGTCTACATGAGGCAAATATTGTAAAGCAACCACAAAACACCCAGAATACAGTTTTAAATGGTCTACTTTGACTCCCCCACCATGTTAAGTATGAAAAGAATGCAACTCGGCATATAATACCGTTGAGAAATTGCTAGCCTGCTACAGTATATGCTGATTAAAATAAGTACTCTGTACTGTTTGGGTTTTCCTCCTTGCACTACGGCTTCACCCACCACTGAAAAAACATGTTCTAGTTTAATAGTTCAACCTGCTCCATTTAGTGCCCCTGGCACAGATTGGCAGAGAATCTGGCCCCCAAACAACGTAAGACTATAGCCTTACTTTTTGAAAAATCTGGAAAAAATTGTGCCGTAAGGCTATAAATGCTATTACGCTTGTGGGGGGAATTCGGGGAGTGTCAAGTACTACCTGCACAACCCCAGTGCCTTTCAGGGGAATCGAACCACTGTCGGACATAGCGTTTGTACAATGTATCAACCTTATGTATGAATCTCGACGCTCAACCACCGAGGAAGGCTCTTCGACCTGTGCTCCACCGCGGGAGCGAACGGCTCCTGTTTGCCATGAAATCACGTATCCCAATCCATTTCTTCCATAGGGAGACCGGGGTAAATTGACCCACTCTGTATCTAGGCAACGGTACTATCCGTAATGTGACCCCTCTGGACTTTTGATTTCCTGCTGTTTGTGTTGAAGAGAAACAAGTTGGAGAGGTAACTTTTGTCACTGAAAAATATTTTTTGCACGTCAAAGTTAATTTTCAACATTTCATCAATAATGACTTTAAAGTCAAGGTAATTTTAACTATATTTAAAAACACATGTGTTGTTGAACTATCGGAGTATAAAAACATGAATCATGTAGCTGGCTCTTAGCCTGAATTGCTAGGCTAGGTCGTTTTTAACAAATTGGTGGCAGTGGGGCAAAGTGAGCCAAACCTCTTGGGGTAAATTGACCCTACATTTGTTACAGAAGTGGCATTGATACGGCACCTTTGCTCAAGTCTCACCTACCTCGAATAAGCACTAGTTATTTAGTCAATGAAGGCTACAGCCTACAGTTACTTTCCAGTTGTATTGTTGCATTTAATGTTTCAGGATAATAAACCTGCATTTTGTTTTCATACAGTAAATATTTTGAATATTGAACTTGAGTTTCTATTCGGGTTGTTGTTTATTTGGTTATACTTGAACTATGCTCAAGTTTAAGGTTCAATTTATTTAATTCAATTGTGCAGTTCAATTTACCCTTGGAGGCGGAGAATTTACCCCTAAGCTTGGGAAAGTTGAGCCACAAAACCACTTTTACAGGTTATATTTCGTTGGCCATTCATCATGGATGCATTTTAAAAATATCTATTGATGCGAGACATCCTAAAATGAATGTGCATGTGTTGATTTCCACTTGCCTACAGCTCAAAAAATGTAAAAAGTGGCTCAGTTTACCCCGCTCTCCCCATATTAAGTAGACGCAGCGTGCGTGACGTCATCTCATTGCTGTGAACGGCGGGACTTTTGAAGTCGCTGGACTGGGGAAATGGGATCTGCCATTGTTGATAAAGTACCCGTATGTCGGGGCGGTCCAGGGAGGTGCAAGGACACCCCGTTTCCAAATATTGAGCCAAGGGCGTGTCTTATATGTAAATCAGCACTACAGTAAAAATTGTATAAATCGCTCTATTCTCGAAAGTTGATGTGATTGGACAAATGTATTAACCACTGCCCATTGCTCGATTCTGGTTGGCTGACAGTTCTCTATCTCTCTCTCTCCCCCGACAGTATAAGACATGATGTTCAGTTTTTCACCTTTAATAAACTGGGAGATCTTCTGAATGGAGTGTGCTTGCTGTAATCACTACTCCCCTCGTCTGTTGAGGAAAAGTGTTTAAGTTAAAGCTGGATTAATTCCATCCATACGTAACAAAACGTTTGTTACAATGAGCATAGCAATAGCATATTAAGTCTTATCACCACGAACTATAGTCTATACATTTCAGTTACACATGTACTATCAAATGCACATAAGACAAACACGCTTGAAGATCCCATAACCAACTATACAGAGGGTAAACGGTGAGCGTTTATTAATTCATACAGTCTTTATACTTTATTGCACTTCCAAGTTAGCTAAAAAAAAGAAAAGAAATAGTGCAATTGGACATAATACACACGTGTTACATAATTACAAATGACAATAATAGTACCATGCATACAAACAAGCTCAAAGACCAAGCACCTATTTTTTTTTTTTAATCCTATACTCTCATAGTCTGTATCAGTGTCCCATTTGTCTATCAACTGCATGGGGAGAAGGTGTTATTCATTAACAACTCTATTCAAACAGTCAACTGTTTAGCGGAACAGGAAGATTCATTGAAAAGCCCTGAGCTAAGGAAAGCAAAATTATTCTCGGCGCCAACCACTCGAACGCCTCTTCACGTTCCATTCAAGTCAACGGTTTGAAATGAGCTTGTTCTAGAATGACACACACACAGGGAGCGCCGAGACTCGGCTCCAGATAGGAAAATAGGACACAGTGTGTGTGTAGCCTTAGACACGTACAGCTCGCACCACGCCCGTGTTCCAAGTTTGTGCTGGAGTTCCTGACGATGGCTGTCTCGCACCATCGCTGGTTGTTGTGAGTAGAGATGGCAAGTAACGAAGTACAAATACTCAAGTACTGTACTACTTAAGCAGAATTTTCAAGTATCTGGACTTTTACAAGTATTTTTTTCTGTGAATATGTTTTCCTTCTACGAAGTCTATTTAAAAAAAAAAAAATCAGTACTTCTACTCCTTACTTTTCCCAAAACAGGGTCATTTGTAAAAAATACTTTTTGAGTACATTTCTCAGCCTGTACTTTTCAACTTTACTCAAGCTGATATTTGGAACAGTACCTACAGTCTCATTCAAGTTTTTTTCAAAAATGTATTTTACTCTTACTGAAGTAAGAAATCTCTGTACTTTTGCCATCTCTGCTTGTGACTAGGGCTGCTGCTCTTGGAAATGGCATCAAACTACAGATGAAATCTCCCTCCAGTGTCCAGTATCGTCAAGGCAGGTCACCGTTTTCGAGCGAGCTCCTAGTTCATTTCCACGCTGATTCTAAGGAAACCAAATCTGATATGCAAGTCGACCTATGTAGACACATTCATCAGCGACCCAATTACAACATACATGACCTGAAAACTGCAACGATTGTTCGTCGTCATTGTGCGGCCGTTGTCAAGATACGATTAGTGGTGAGGCTAATCAGCGGCTATTCGACATTAGTCAATCATCAATCAATAATCAACTAATTTGGAGATTTGTTGCGCCAAAGAGCGCATTATTTTCACATTCTCTCTCCAGTCTGACACGTCCAGCTTTTACCAAAAGGCGGCGGAACTTGGAAACAAAAAGGACGTAGAGATTTGGAGAGGGGCGTGGCTATCGCTCTGAGCTAGAAGGTCGCAGCCTTCACGTGCTCCCGGCAAACTTTTCAGAATTGACTCTTAAATTACAGACAAAATGTCTAACACTTGGAGAGTTGGAATTCAACGTGAGAATGTCAAGGACAATGTTATGGCGACGTCGAATACTAGCGACAAGCTGGACACCAAGAACGGTGAATCCCTCTAAAGATTGAGAAGTCTGAGGTACATGGATTCACTGGGATTTGGAACACGGCGTACGTGGGACACTGTACACATCTCCTGGCTTGACATCAGTGTATGCTCGTGAGCTGCCTGCAGCTTGTGGTAGGAAGCCAACCTCAGTCGACGCTCATTCAGGGCGGACGTCGTCAAGTAGCCGCCACCCTAAAACACAATGTCTGTGCTTTCCAATACTACAAAAAACAAAAATTTACAAAACTGACTTAGAAATGCAATCTTTTTTTCCTTCAAAAAAAAAAAAAATATAGTCAGGAGTATATAAAAGAAAGCGGTCCTGGGGACAATGTAAAATACACTGGTTAACAAAAAATAAAAATAAAACGCTAAAACTTGTGGGAAGAATATAAAGAATATAAACAAAACCTTTGGTCCTCAATAAGATTTGAGACAGTATCAAAAGTTGTACTGACGCAAATGATAAAAATCAATCATTATTCATATGAATTCCCTCATTTCTGCAATCTTTCCAGCTGTTTATGCTCCTCTGTCGTTCCTCAAAAGAGGAAATGTCGTATTTTTCAAACTGGTCCCAATGTTCGTGTTTTAATTGAATCCCCGGAACATGGAGCGTATGGGTTCTAATGATTTTGGATGGGCCACCGTCTCGTGACAGTCAGTGTTAGTGACTGAGGTTCAGCTATGTCGTTGTATTTGCCTCTATATCATTTGAGCCGCATTTTGGCCGAGATCATGCCACAGTGTAATTATTTTGTTTTTCACTGAACTGAATAATTTTGCATTCATTCGGGGCCCTTCAAAATCAAAAAGGAAAAAGGAGGTTCCTGCAGGCTATGCAACTATGTATTCATGTGCTGCGTTTATGAATATTCATGTTAAATGGTAAATCAGTTAGCGCAACAAACAGCGGCTTCATGACATTGTTATCACTCGTGTTCTAAATTGTGTTTTTTCTTTTTTAAATGATTTTGGTCCAGGTTATTAACTCTTTTTTGCGGGTTATAGTCCGGAAAATACAGCATGTATTAAATATGCATTGTGTAATGCTGCCGGTTTATGCGGCAGTACTTCCTTTGGCCGCTGGATGGAGATAGTTTACCATCCAGTGAACTTGACCGTCATTCAGGCGCTCAGCCTCTAGCTGGCGCATTGTTTCTGGTAATGTGTCTACTTCGTAATGCACCGATTGCCTGTTCTGCATTACGTTACATTACGTAATATTACGTTATATTATGTTGCTCTTTGATTATGTGTCGAACGGTTACCGAAAATAATTCCTAGTTTGTGACTCATTGACATGGCAATAATGGTGATTCCGTGGTTGCAGATTCCGGTATTGGCTGGAGTATTGTTAGGCCTGCCGTTTACGCTTGTTGCTTATGTACGACCTGGCGCACCTTCACTCTCTCATGTAGTAGTCCGGCCGGCTAATAATTTAGGAAGTGACATACAATGTGACAAAAGTCTATCCTGTTTTCTTAATAATAAGGCGGTGTTGGTAGACTTAACATGAGACTTATGGGGACAAATGGGTCATTTGTTAGAAAAAAGGTTGAGAACCTCTTGCCGAAAAAAAAACAACCTCTGAAATACCGAAATAAATAACTGCTTATGATTTGTTCTTGATCTATTGAAATGGTGCTTATGATTTGTTCTTGATCTATTGAAATGGTGCTTGTAACGTTTACATTATTAGTTGAATGTCTTCCCAACAGACCCTAGAATGGCCTCGGAAAGTAACGTATGTCAGGACAGCTGCGGTACAGTGGGGTGCGTGCCACGGCAAAAGATTCATGAGTTTAATCTGCACGGCTGACGACCTGCGGTGTTCTTGTGAAATGCAATGAAATCATTGCTCTTACATGAAAACAAATCCACAGTAGGGCTGTTGCACGGTGATGTCACGGCTTGGCGGTGGCATACATTATGGTGGTATCATCGTGGTATTATTTGGCATATTTGCATAACATTGTCCGTTTAAAAGTCTTCTATAATTGATGTATCCGTGGTAATATGCTATCAATTGCCAGCAGATGGGAGATACATATAATGGAAGTGGTAAGTTATACCACTGGAGCGCCCCCACACGTGGAGGGGGGGGGGGGGGAGATACGTCTGGATGCGCTCGACAAGAGGCCAGCCTGGCTACTTGCCAAGTGTCATCCATCTCGTATTTGTACAGCGCCGTTAGCGACACCTCGGTCACTAATGGTTTCGTACCCAGCATGCCCCGCGCCACCCAGCCATGGCGGCACCGTTCATTACAATATACGTATACTTCACCGTACGCGATACCACCAAAATGTCTGCCGCTGTCTCGTCCAACAGCCCTATGAAGACGATACCGATCAATGTTGGATTATTAAAGGCCACCGAAATCATATAGTGGCAAAAGGACGTCGTGAGCAGCAATGAGGGAATTAATTCCTTGGAGAAAAACACTGAAAAATGGTCTTGCCTGATGTTAGTTAGCCAGGTCGATCTGTGCCTCTCCAGCGTGCGTGCGAGAGGAACACATCAGACTACTTATAGCTTTCTTTGGTTTCATTCCTTCCTTTTCTGTCAGTATTTCATTTTATTGTTTGGGCTCTGTTGAATGACAGGAGACACCAGAAAACATTTTGTAAAAGCAAATACATGAGATATCTTAAAATATAGATCTGTATCTATATAGAAAACAAAGAAAAAGGAAATAAATAGATAAATAAAGAACACATTTTTTTTGTTTTGGTTGAAATGCTTGGGTTGAGGGTTGGTTTGAGCTGAGGGTTTTCCGTGGTTTATGTTTTGTGTCCGTTATGAAATACAGTAGTGTGCTCCATTTGCCATCAGAGAGTTGTTCATCATATTGTGATAACAGGCTGCTACAAGTGGTATGGAATCAGCAAGAGGCCAAGCTCAGCCCATTGAATGTTTACCTGCTTGTATTTCTACGCGAGAAAAAGATTTATGCTAAATTTGTCGAGTGGACATCCTGGAGCCCAGAGGACTAGTAGCTTCGGGGTGGGGGGGGGCTAGTACTAACATACTATGTTCGTACATTAGAGCTGTGCCATCATCTCCCACAATGCGGTCCACCATTCATTACAATATTATAGAGCTGCAACTGATTAATTAAATAATCGATGATAATCGATTAATCGGCAGCTAATTTGATAATCGACGCATAGTCTCCTCCCCCTTCTTCACACCTTTTCCAGCTAACCAGGAAACCGCACAACGGTGCCGATGCAAGCGTTCAAGTCTCAGTTGAGTGAGCAAAGTTGGTCTGGAGAGGGAAGTTCTGCTTCTAGTGTGTTGTTGAAACAAAAAAGATTTTAAAAAAGTAGAAAAAGCGTCCGATCGCAGACCATCGTTTTGGCACACGTTTGTGTCCTTGGGACTTGTCCACCCAGGCAAGCGGAGGATGTGGAAAGAAGACGGGGTCAGGGACGGGAAGCCCAACTGCACTTAATCCTCATTTCATCTAGAGCTGTACCATTCATCCATTTCATGTCAAAATCTGATTATTTTGGGGCTGGCTTTGTGACGTAGCAGTTAAAGACGAGACACGCGTTCAGACTATCTCTTAAGGGAAATTGTCATACATTACATTGCTCAAGAAAATATGAAACAACTGTATTAAAACTAAAGCCAAATAGGGACACTGTTTGAAATGAAAGTATGAAATTGCATTTTTTTTTGCCAACAAAATAAAAAATTGAGATTTCACAGACCAAAAAAATTGTAGCGTAGCGGTTAAAGACAGCCCCCCACCCATAGTCTTGTTTCTGTGGGTTCTAAGACCACAGCACACGCGCCACCTCGCTTCTCTTCACGGTCATATACAGCACGTCCGCTTGTCCCCTCTCCCCGAAAAAGTATCTTTAAAAAGTACTAGTTACTTGAAAACTACTTGAAAAAAAGAAATTAACCCTCAGAGACCCAAGTCCACGGTAAGATTTCAGTGAGATTGCCCACTTGTTCCAAAACAAGTGGGCAACACGGAAAAAATACGCAATGAGAGATGTCAATTCGTAACTTTGTAAGAATATTTCAGGATGAATGCATGTTGTCTAAACTTCACCATATTTACACATTCCTGGGCCTCCTCATCCATAAACAAACCAAACTTTTTATAGGTTTTTAAAACATTGTTTACAAAAGAAAAATGTCTGAAAACGCTAAAATAATAATAGCTAAAACAAATATTAAAACCCAAGATCATATATATTTATCTCAGTTTATTATAATTATAATATTATTCAAATTATTATTATTATAATTTCTTATCCATACATACGGTTTTATGAAATCTCTGGATCTCTGACCCGCGCCCCCAATTAACTGGGCGAGGCAGGGGGGGTTATAGGTTTTATCCGTGCTTATTTGGTGCATGGTTACGCATGGTCAACTCAACTGGTATCCACCTGGTTTGGGTCTCTGAGGGTCAAGTACAGTAACACAGTATCACTGTTTATAATAGTACAGATCCTTCTACCTTTGCATTTCCTTCTAGAAATATGTTTTTTGACGTCTTTGGCCATAAGTGTTTTCTGTAGGAAATCTGTGGAAGAGTTCAATGTGCAGCATAACCTAAAGAGCCAAAGAGACAGGTGGAGAGGGAGAGAGAGAGAGAGAGAGAGAGAGAGAGAGAGAGGTAGAGAGGTTGTGACAAGAAACACACCTCTTCAACGTCCAAATGTACAACCTGACCCGCTGCTGCGTCACGTGGCGGTCTGCCAGAGACCAGTGGCATTGAGCCAGCAGCCCCACTCTGCACTCCCGCTCCGGGAAACACAGCGTCTTTTGTTTTGCTGGTCGGAACGCTGTACGTTGGGGTGTGCCACCGTGCGTACACGCGTGCAGAGTATGTCTCTATAAAGCCTGATCCGCGCGGGCCATTCTGAAGTGACGTCTTGCGGGAGGGGAGGGCTTCAACTCTCCCCACAACGCGGGTCCGATGCTACACACGCTGCCAACAACCCTGTTCCAATGTTGGACCCAGCCACCTGGCTCGGCTGTATATTTTTGTGTCAAGTGTTTACATGGGGTGTGTGTGATGATGATGATGACGACGACGACGAAGAGTTGCGCCTCACACAGAGTGTGAAGGTAGCTCCAGGAAAGAGGCGGCGTGCAGGCGAGAGAAGCCTGCCGTAGTCAACGTGGTGATGTCCGTCACGCTGCCGGACATGCCCACCACTTCCTCCCCGCAGCCACCACCTCCCAAGACCCGCCCTCCTCCTCCCGGCTGGCCGCGCGTGGCGCTGAAGTAGGCGTTCATTAGCTGCAGGATCTCCTTCAGCTGGGGGGAGACAGAGGGGAGACGTTGTAATAAAAATAGTTTTGGTGATTTTGAGTTTAGTGACACTATAATAAAGTGTATGGCTGTGTCCGAAATCACTCCCTTTCCCCTACTCCCTACCCCCATATAGCGCACTCACTTATAGAAAAACTCAACAGCCGAGATTCCTCCTCTGCCCAAAACGTGTACAATTTTTTTTAAAACTACAGGGTTTGATTTTTGGATCACGTTCGTTCACATCAATCTCGCTCTCTCACTGTCGGTCTCTCTGTCTCAATCTCTCTCTCTCACTGTCAGTCTCTCTCTCTGTCTCAATCTCTGTCTCTCACTGTCAGTCTCTCTCTGTCTCTCCCTCCCTCCCCTCCCCTGAGCATCATCAGTTACAAAAACACATTGATATGAGTGATTTGTTAGTTTTAAAAGCATACACATATATAACACACACACAAAACCGGCAAAGCGAAACGTATATGCTGACCACAACGGCCCTTCATGGTATCATGGTACCAGTTAATTTTGGGTCAATATTGAGCATATACTGTTAATTCATGTGTATGTGTTCTATATGAAGAATATGATGAACTTAGAAGCACTCAAGAGATTGCAAACCTGCGCCGTAGTGGTAGGAAAAAAATAGTACTTTCAATGCAAATGTTCGAGTAGCGCAATTGACCCATAGGCTGTACTCCCACCGGCGAACATGCCAACTACATTTCCTAGGGGCCCCTGTGACCTGGAAGTCTGGCCACGTGACCATGGTAAGCGGTCAGTGATCTATCGGTAAGTTGGTGATTAAGTATGATGTTACTTATAGGCTGCGGAAATGCACCAAAATGTAATCGATTCTTCCGTGTGTCATTTCCAACAACTGTACAAAATTATGTCCAGATCCGTGCATTTTTTCAGTTATCCTGGGGACAGACAAACCAAGCAACGCTACCAAAAACAAATGGTAAAAAGCCATTTCTGATAATGTCTATGCGACCACCCGCAGTGCAATTCAACCTGCAGTGGAACATTTATGAAACGAGGCCAGAGTCAGCCAGCGTAGCCTGGCGAGGCCAGGTCACGACACGGCTGGCCTGCCACAATAAAAGTCATGTTAGCTGCCACTGAGAGAAGGGTTTGTTCCCGGGCGACGCCGTCAAAGAACACTTTGTTCTGCTCTCTCACGGTGAGCCGGCTTCCAAGAAAGCGCTGTGGCCAGAAGGGGTCAGGCTGAGGTCATGAAACGTCAAGGTGCACAAACTGCGCAGATTCATGCAGAATACAAAGCACCGGCGCTGTCCAAGCTTGTTCTGTGAAAAAATGATATATGTGGTCCGCCGCAGAAGACGCTTTGTGTAAACACGATAACGTTTTAACTTTGAACCGATGGATGGATTTGTCCCAGATTCGGTGCGTTAATGCTCTAGGGTAGGCTCATAAACGGGTGAGATTTTGGAGCCCAACACCAATAAGATGGCTGAATTAAACATAGACAAATTTTTGTTTGGTCCATAACTTCTGACTTGGTGGGTGGATTTGCTCCAAATTTCTTTAGCTTTGTTTTCAGAGTTTAGGGTTTAACATTTAAGAATATACATTTCATATAAAGCATAACATCTTTCAAGATGGCTGACTTTCCTTTGTGTGATGAACACTTGCACAAAATCTTGTATACCAACACTCTGGGAAGCACCTTGTAAAATACCACTGTGATGGCACAGTTCAGATTCCTTGAAAGAAACTGTTGAATCCTACAGAAAGCACGGCTCTACAATCTTCCTGGGTTTTATTGATGCTTCCATCGCATTTCGGATATCCGGGATATCCCTTTAGTAGTCAGCAACGACTGCATACTTTATTTTATCCAGATGCGGCTTATCAGCCCAGTGGGGTACCCTTCGACCTGTTCAGCAGATTGCCTTATATGCACGAAGACGACAACTACATGAACGATTGGTTCTAGCCTAAAACAGGCCGCATTTTCCATGGTAAATACATATATCAGGGAGCCAATAGTGTTCCGAGTAAGATCTGGTAGCTGACCTTAGTGGTCTCGAACAGCAGATCCCTTCCTGTCGTGCTGATCCTGAAGGTGGTGCTGTTGGACGCTCCGTACGAGCAGATCTGTCCATAAGGAAATGATTCGATGGGCTCCGCCTCCCCCTGGCGGTACAGCGACACTGCGCTGGCCGCCACGGCCAACCACAGCTTCTGAGACGCACTGTCGGTGGAGCTCTAGAGACAGGAGAGACACGAATCACATCATAGGCCTCGTACTCGTACTCTCCAACAACTAGAAATATGGAAAAGGCCCGCAGCAGTCGAGTCAAAACCTTTCCCATTTGTGAAAAAACAGCATCAAAAATACTACTTAACTGTTTGACAAAGGGCCAATCCTTTGGTATTCTGTTCTCAGTTCAAGTTGTGATCCATATTAGGTTGTGATCGAGGGGAGTTCTGTGACGTTGTGGGATCCTAATGAAGAGTGCAGCCCTATGCCCGGCCTGTCTGAATCATCTTTATTCACCACGTTAGTATTCGTCTGGCGAGACAGGACCAACGAATCGTCCACGCAACGCACGCCGCTAGACGGTATATTGGGTCTGGGCGAATCGGGCTATATACTGGCTCACCAAGTTATTCGAATCGAGACGTGGGCGGAGTTTAGTATTAACCGTTACAATGGTAACAGCAGCGCCGCTGCTTATAACTTCGAATCTCTGAACAGCGGTGCTGTTCCTATGCCATTCAGAATCTCTGCCACATTGTGCGCTAAAAATAGTTTCCCTTTCTTGCCATCCTGTACTTTACGGCGTAGTGTCGACGTGACAGTATCTAGAAGTCACTCACTATGTAGAAGTCCACCTCGTACAGGGTACAGCCGAAGCCAGACCACTGGCGGGCGATGCCCAGGTAGGTGGCCATGCCGTGGGCACGGCTGCAGCCGCGCAGCGTTTTCCAGCGCTCCAGCACCGCCCCCACCAGCCCGGCCGCCTCCTCCCTCAGCACCGCCCCCACCAGGCCGGCCGCCTCTTCCTTCAGTCGACTGGGGAGGACTAGCTGCTGCCTCTGCTGCTGCTGTTTGTGGCTCCACAGCGCCCCTGCAAGGACTCTGAAAACAAGGACAACAGAGACTGTTGAGTATTCCAGAATTCTAAAACCCCATTTCTGTCAGAACCATTTTAGTCAAGAAACACAACAGGAGATTAAGAAGCAACTCCTTATCTTGCCGGTATGGCTCTGTTCGGAGGAACTCCCCTATTTCCACGATTACCATGGAAAAGCACTAATTCAGGGGGCAATAGTGTAGAGAATTCTAAACCTAGCATGCAGGTTGAGAGGGCGGCAGTAGTTTAGGGGATTCTCACCCCAACAAGCAGGGTGAGATACATAAACCCCCATGAACAGAGCCAAGCGACGTGACAAGGGAACATGTCACATCATACACATTTTTCCCCCCTCTTGGTTAGGTGAAGCAGGGGAAGGTGGTGGGTAGCAAAACAAACAGTGTACAGTTTAGGAACGGGTAGAATTTATAGGGCATGACGAAGCTGACCGGCCAATCTCTAGGGGAGAAAGTTAATCAGCTGAGGGGATGCACCTGGAACAATTAGGAATGAATGAAGGGGAGGGCAGCAAGCTTCATAACTATTATGGCCTGCCAGAAATGACGTTAGTACTCTCAATTTATACCCAGGGCGTGAAAACAAAATTATTTTTCAAACGTTCTGTTCCAAACGGGCACGATTATGTTTAACGTTTTTGTTTTCATAACCGCTCCTAAAAATATAGAAAATTCTACTTAAGTACAGTAATTAAGTAGTTGTACTTTGTTACTTGCAATCTCTGCCTCTTCTACATTAAACTTATGTCTTGTACTGAGGGGCCGCGTGGTGGGCGAGCGATCCCCAGACCATAGGTCGAGCAGTGGCGCAGGTTGAAACCCACTGTCAGTTTTTTCTGCAATGTCTCCCCCCACTCTTCATCCCAGTTTCCGATTTAATCCTGTCACTATCTCTCTCAATAAAGTATGAAAAACGGCGCTTGCGCCCCAAAAAATAACTTAAAAACAAAAACGTACGTCTTGCAGATGCTGGACGGCGAGCGTGGCGGAGCCGACGCCAAGCTGAGCATGACTTTGGCCTCCAGCAGGTGGCGTGGTAGGAGCTGGTCCAGGGGCGGGCAGGGGGCCTGGGCAGTGAAGTCCCCCACCAGACACTGGAGCCGGAGAGCTGCCAGGGCTTGGAGGTCGTCCTCGCAGGCCGGCAGCTGGCCCCGCACCACCATCTCATGACACTGTGGGACATTCCGTTGTGTTGTTATATAATGACCAGAGTTGGGTGTAATCCGTTATAATAATGGACGGAATACTGACGGATTACTTTTTTAGCAACTTTGTAATCTAACGCGTTAGTTGACTGGCTATAACGTCCAAGTTATATTTTTTCTAAAGAGATTCGTTACTCGCTACAATGGCTATATTACCCATTTTGAAGACACATATGCATACACCCCGGGGGAGGGGCGCCGGCTGTTGGCAGACTTTTACTTTTTAAGATCACTAACAAGTAATCTAATGGGATTACTTTGAGTAAAGTAACGATACCGAACTGTGATAATGACCTGCGGCAAGCAGGTTATGTTTTCTGTCACGTTGGTTTGTCTGTCAGCAGGATAACTGAAAAAGTTATGCACGGATCTGGGTGACAGGAGTTGTTGGAAATGACAAACAGAACAAGTGATTTTGGTACATTTGACATCATTACCTCCGCCAAGGAAATTCAAAATACTCCATGCACCCTATATAGTGCACTCTATGGGCCGCACGCCAGTTTGTAAGGGTGTCCTAATACTCCATGTATCCTATGTAGTACACTACATGGGGCACACTCCATTTTGTAGGGGTGTCTGAATACTCCATGTACCCTATATTGTGCACTATATGGGGCGCACGCCATTTTGTAGGGGTGTCCGTACTCCATGTACCCTAGTATATAGTGCACTCATCGATGTACCCTAGACCAAGCAATATCCCATAATGCATTGCGAAACGCATTAAAAATGACCTAAACTGGTGCAGCAGGATTGGACAATATTAACCAATCACGCCAAATAGTTATAAATGTAAGTACTTTTGACTTCTTGTAATGATTGTTGAATTTTATAATGAGATAACACTTTTGATGGCGCAGACTAGTGTCCGAAATCTTGGTTGCTGTTGTTGAGTGCACTATAAGTGAGAGCACCGTATAAGGAGTAGGCAGTAGGGCAGGGCTATTCAACTACTTTGCTCAGAGGGCCGCATTGTCAGAAGCCCAATGGGCCAGGTGCCGGAGCAGATGGAGGACTGCGCCCCCCCCCCTTCATAATTTGCGGCCTATTTGTACAACTTGTCACGACGCAAAACCACCAAATTTTCATAACTTTTATTTGAAGTAGCATACTTCCCATTAAAAGGTCTTCAATTCTATGCAACAATGGTGCTTTAGTGTTTGTTATAAGCAACATCTGAAACAACAACACACAAATAGTGGTAAACAGCAGCCGCTCACTTAAACTACAAAACATTTATAGTTCATCTGTTGAGGTAAAGAACAGAATCTCAGTTAGCCTGAACCCTCAACAACACATTTCTAGTGTCTCTAGTGAGGTAAACAGCAGCATCTCAGATAGATGAAACACGTTTGACCAAAAAACAAACACACTTTTTTTAACATTGCTCTGGGCCCAGAAAACAAACGGGTCGGATCTGATCGCCAGTTGAATAGCTCTGCAGTAGGGGATAGGGAGTGATTTTGGACAAATTAAGGAAATGATAGTTATCGTGAACCTGTTCGAACAGGAAGAGGTATTCAATGCTGTCCACTGCTATGCTGTCCGTGTCCAGGAGGCAGTACAGCTTGAAACACAACTTCCACTGGGACGGAGCCTCACACTCTCTGTCTGATAAACTACACACAGACACACACAGAGACACACAGAGACACACATACAGACAGGCACACACAGAGACACACACACAGACAGACACACACAGTCACACACACAGACATACACACATACACACACATACAGAGACATTCTTAGGCAATAGCATTATTTTATCATGGATTTTTATTTTCTTTTTTTTTAAGATGTATATTTTTTTAGAATGTATAATTTCTCCTAGGTAATAGAGAAATGTCAGTGAGCAGAAGCGAACCCACGACACCGCGTCCATGTGCCATGAACTCAGCCACCGGCACGAGAGTGTACATGTCTGCAGGTATCAGCTTAACCAAGACAGCAGTGTGGAACTCAAACATCAATTTTTCATTTTAACACAAAAAAAGTGCAAATGCTTGGCTCTGTGGCACAGTCGGTAAGACACCCGTATCCACCACAGGTATGGCGTCTATAGCTTAGTTCACAAGCAGGGTTGTGAGCTCTCCTCCCCTCGCAAATTCAAAAGAAAATGGCGCTTACGCAGAAAAAAAAAAGACTAAAAAGACAGAGGCTCCCACACTGGGGGTGTGGACGAAGGGACTATCTCTGCGTCTGGTGAGACTAACATATAAGGCAAAGGTCAAGATTATGGAGACCATAGATGGAACTGAAACACCATATGGATACTTCCTGAATGGACAATAAGGAGAACTATTGCTTGAACACTTGTGTGAATTATGATGATCGGATGTATGGGTGTTTGTCTTGTTTTTTATTTTTGTTTTTTGTGTCTTTGTCGAGGGGAAATGTAAAAAATGTAATACAAATATTTTGGGAAAAAAAGTGCTTGATGCTGAAAATTAAATGAGAAGAAATATTGTTATTTGCCGCTCTATTTTGACTCCACACAGCTGATGGTCTATGACTTCTCAGTGACCCGAGCGACAGCCTGGAGAGTTGCAGGTGATGTCTTCTTGCACAGCGGAAACCAGGTTTGAGGAAGTTGCACTACTTCTCCAAGGTGTGATCACACCGAGCAAAAGGTCATATTCTTTGCAGAAATCAACGCAATGTTTGTACTGGATTTTACACATCATATATGGCATCAAAGATGGCAAGTAACAAAGTACAAATACTTTTTCCCAAAACAGGCTTGTTACTTTTTTTGGCGCAAAGACATGGTAGGACTAAAAAGCTCAATTTTCCCATTTTACTAACAGGATTCGTTTCGAAGATGGGATGAAAGAGACCCAGGGAAGACATAGCAGAAAGGTCGGCGGTGGGGGGAGAACTTGCGACCCTACATACGTGTAATGGTTGCGGGGTGTCACCATTATTGATAAAATAAAACCCAATGCGTCACAGAGCCAGCACTCGTTTCTCCATTTGAAATAAGTCTCTTCAGCCTTTTATTATTATTATGTGTTCCATGCGTTTATCTGTTGCACGTGCAACATGGTGAAATCAAGCTAAATAAGAAATAATCCTTAGAGGACCAAAACAAAGTGAAAAAAAACAAAATATGTATTCCAACCTGGTTAGGATATCAGCCACCAGCGCTCCTCCGTCGACAGGTCGTTCCCATAATGCATTGTGCTCGTACAAGGCAAACGTGTTCTTGCTGTGCTGCAAGCCCAGCTTCTCCTGCACCCTGCGCAATACCTGACGCAAGAGACGTGATTAGCTGGAGGAAAAGGAAGCAGAGGCAGGCAATCCCAAACAAATGTGCGTCAAAATGCCACGGTTCGCTCCACGAACGGCACATTCCCCTGACGTGTCATCCGCAGACCGCCCATCGACATCCACAGCTGCCACTGATCAACGCAGATCACCTTCATTTCCCGAACTGTATAAAAAGTCCCGATTCTGCCTCATGTTGATTCTCATGTTGATATGTTGAAATCATGAAAAAAAACAGGAGATCATTTCTTCTCGTGCAGTTCCCACGTCCCACCTGCCTCCACACACCTATGCTTCCGCTCTATCAAACTATCATGCATAGTGCATAGAACATCCAGCCTGCACAACCTGTTTGCTGATTGTGGGAGACGACCCTTATCACCCCAGGGAGAGGAGCCACAGTGAAAACGGCGTCATTCAGAAGGCCTGCATGTTGTTACAAGCCACGCACAATGTACAAGCTGGAGATTTGGAGTCGCACACTAATAGTAATGCTAGGTGAATTAGGGCTGTGCAAAAGAAAGAAATGTGAAATCGGATTATTTTGATAGCATAGTTCACTTTCTCGGCCTGTAGCAGAATGTGCACACCACATGGGTCAGTCTAGTCTCCTCTCCAATCTTTGCCCCCTTCCCGCTAATCGTGAATGGCGCTGACAATGGTCCAGATGGCCCAAAAAAAAACATTAAAAATGTATAATAATACAACTTTTCCCACAATGAAAACACTGTTCAAGACCATATAATGATGGGTTGTCAGCAGAGATGAGGAAAGAATGATTTCTTGGTGCTGACCTGGTTGGCGGTGGTGTGGGAGTTGATGAACAGCTGGCAGCGCCCCGAGCCCGGGTAGTGGATGGTACACACCATCTCCTGGCGACCCATCAGACGCCGGATCTCCTCCCAGGACGGAACCCGCTCCCGGCATCGAGTCTTGTCCAAAGCCTCCCCCACAAACGAAGCGTAGTTGTCCATCTCGGAGTCTGGAGCCTGGCTCTGCACACTGGATGCACAGAAACAAGTCACTTGGGTGTTTAAATTGCTTATAGTGATCACGTTTGTACAGAGCCACTAAGTTACATTCTTTTTTATGTAGAATATTATCTTGACGCCATTTGTATGTTTTTTCAATGAGAAAAGTGAACTGTGATGTCCGTGGGGTCCAGGGGTCCGCGAACCCAGGGGGTACTCCCCGACTCCGATGGCAATCCCCACACTGAATAAAGTAAAAAAACACATTCGTCCTGCAAATGTAACCCAGCCCCTAATCTAACCCAACATTAAAAACAGCTAAATATCACCTTTTGTTCTGCACTGTCAATCATGTTGGCAAATTATAGCTGAGAGCAATGTAAGAAAATAAGAACGAAAAAATATAACTTAAAAGTTCATATTAGGGAACCACCAGTTCATAGTTCAAAATGATGACCTATAAACTATGAATGAACAAATTCATTTTACAAGGACTGAACTGGAATTTGAACAAGCTCATGTTAAATATGAACTTGCCCAACACTGTAAAGTATCATTCTTTGAACGCGTTCAGGTATAACACTGGTGAATGCACGGTTATGATTTGCAGTTTTTTTGGTGAGATGTGGACTGTGGAGATGTGGAAAGGACTGGTGGACAGACCGTTTGAGGTGGAAACGCAGGTATCGGAGGACGGTGGGGCCTGGCAGGAAGGTGCAGCTGACACAGGTGAGCATCTGCCAGTAGCGGAGGTGGGCGGCCGTCTGGGGGTGCGGAGTGCGACACGTCTGCTTGGCCAGCTGACAGTACACCTGGCGAGGACAGGGAGCTCTGTAATTATAATTACCCCGAAACGCGGAGCATCAGGGACGCAATGGTTTTGCGCTCGCCGCCGCACCCGTGTCAATCGGTGCCATTGTAGAGCGGAGGCGCACAAGTTCACTTACAGAACCAACTAATCGTCCTCGCATCACACGCGACTAGAGCGAACATTGGGTCTGGTGTCGAGCGAAATCAAAAAAAGGGTGTGGTGGAGGGGGAGGAGTATTATTATTTTATTTAATCAAGAAGTTATCCAATCACAGCTCAATAGGTGCATGAGGCGCACACCATTTTGCAGGGCTGTCCAAATACTCCATATGCACTATAGAGTGCACTCAAAGCATCCCACAATGCACCACAAAAAGTAGTGAGCATCGATGTACTCTGGCCCAGCCAAAATAACCCATGAAGCATTGCGAGACCTAAACTACAAAAACATGACACGGCAGGAGTCAATAGCGACCAACCGCGGCAAATAGTTCTTTTAACTTTTTGTTATGATTGTTGCATTTTTAAAATGTTATAATAATTTTGATGCCGTGTATCCGAAATCTCGGCCCTTGCGGTTGAGTGCACTATAGGTGAGTGCACTATATAGGGAGTAGGGATTAAGGGATAGGGAGCGATTTCGATCACAGCTATAGTGTAGTTGTAGTGGCTTAGATCACAGCACACGGAGCGCCATGAGATCGCTTACCCTCACACTCTCTCATCCCCCTTTCACACCAACACTAGTCCCCGCTCTCTAATCCCCCTTTCACACTAACACTAGTCCCCGCTCTCTCATCCCCCTTTCACACTAACACTAGTTCCCACTCTCTCATCTCCCGTTCACATTAACACTAGTCCACGCTCTCTCATCCCCCTTTCACACTAACACTCGTCCCCGCTCTCTCACCCCCTTTCACACTAACACTAGTCCATGAAATGAGACCATGAGTACCTCATCCCTGAGCGGCCGGAGGTCCAGACATGTCTGCAGGACGCCCTGGATGAGGGGGACAGGCTCCACACACGACTCCAGCTGCTGCAGACAGTGGAACAGACGGACAGCCTCCTCCCGCACCGAGCTGTAGCCCTGGTCGTTGTCTGGGGAACAACATTGGCCACAATGACATTCAGACACCAGTATATCTAGAACCAACATTGGGTCTGGTCTTGAGCGAATCAACAATTATTCAATTATTTTCTCAACATGTTCATATTAGAGTTGCAACTGGTTCATTGATTAATCGCTGATAATCGATTATTGAAATAATCGTCAACCTGCTACCTCGTTTTGGCCCATCTTCCGCTCATATGTATTTGTATTGTTCCCAATGCCAGTCTCCATTCCCAATGTCATGGCCCTAATAGAATAAACATGTAAGGTTGGGTGAAAACCCAATATGTTTAGCATGGAGGAGTAGGCTCTACACTGCCAATACAAAAAAAATGGAAATGTTAGCGATGGGTGGAGACAGCAAAACCAAAAAAAGTAATAATAATAATAATTCACGCTATTAATCAATCAAATTTTAATTTAAAAATCAATTAATCGATTACTCGTCTGTAAAAATGGACAATTAATCGATAATAATCGTTAGTGGCAACTGGCAGCCAGGGCTTAACAACATTAATTTTTAAAACGTTCCGTTCTGAATGGTTCAGTCAGGCCTACGTTTAACGTTTTCGTACTCTGAACTGTTTCGCCACCAAAATATCGGTCCGGAACCGGTTAGGAACACAACAATTTTGTTTGTTCTTAAAGTTCCTTTATTGTGCAACGTTAAATTTAGATATAGTTTATACTAAATATATTTTTAGTGGACTTTCAAACTTCAGAACAATTGTATCAACGCCATTACATTCGCTTCCTCGCCTGTCCACAAGATGGAGCCACAGATGCATGGGGCTTGATGACTGACTGTGAAAGTTGGATAGATGCACAACCGGGAAAAGTTTTTAACCGGTTTTGTGGATTTAATATTATTCCGCCTCTGTTCTGGAACATTTAAAGAAATCTTATTTTGTTTCCGTTTCCGCTCCTCTCAAAAGTTTACGGTTTTCATTCCTTGAACCGGTTCGGAGGCCTGGTTGTAGCCCTAGTTCATCGATTCATTGATAACCACAGGTGCTTTTACACTCACATTTGTGTTGTGGGCTGCCATACTGGAAGGGCAGGAGGGGGGCGTACAGAGGCCCCTGCGTATAGGTCAAAATAGGGTTGTGTTGGTAGATGTGTTCCACGACCTCTGGGTTGAACTTGTTCTCCTGCGGAGTGATTGGAGCAAAACACACACGCACACACACACACACACGCACAGACATTGCGATTTGAGACAACAAGTAGAAATTTAAAAATGTTTTACACAGAAAAGATCAAGGCCAGACTGGGGCCGGTGGCATAGCGCTTAAAGACGCTGTTGATGACTTGCTTGTTGATCATGAAAGAGTTGTTTCATGCCCAACTAAAAGTGCCACGGGTTCTAATCCCCTCTCCGGCATTTCTGCTCCCCCCACTATCTCTCCCAAATAAAAGAATCTTGAACCTTGAATGCGGTGAAACGTCCAGAAAAAAACTAAACCACGGGAGCAGGTGAGAAGAAGCGGGTCACGGTTAGTGAATGTGTAGCTATTCTAGCCAGGTGTCACCAGCCACTGGTGGCTGCTGAAAAGACACTGGAGCTAAATGTAGCGTCAGTGGGCTTTATCCCACACCGCAGACTGCATACTAGACATGGGTGAGTCTGTGGGCTATATTCAATAAACACCACAGACAGCGTTAGCCTGGCAAGCCAGAACCAACTGATCGTCCACGCATCACGCGCGACTAGAACGAACATTGGGTCTGGTCTCGAGCAAATAAAAAAAAAAAGTGTGTGGCGTGTATTGGAGGTGGGTGGAGTATTATTATTTTTTAAAAATCAAAGTTATCCAATCACAGCACAGTAAGTGGAGCAAGTGACGACGGTGCTTCTTGGGCACGTAACGTACCGTTGTCTCTGATTGGCCGGTTGTCAAACACCTGATCTGATTTGTTGATTGGCTCGAGACCAGACCCAATGTTCGTTCTAGTTAGGTGTGATGGGTGGACGATTAGTTGGTTCTGGCTTGGCAGACGAAGACAACATAGTACGGCATCAGCCAGTCGCTATACCACATACTCGATGGAGATGTGGTGCAAAGCTGCGTTGTGTCATGCAATATCAATAACGTTTTGATTACCGCAGTAGCTCAGTCTGTTAAGAGAGAAGCACACGGGGGGTGCGCGGTGGCTGATCGGGTAGAGCGCGTGCCCCCCGAGCCACAAGCCTAGCAGGGTTGTGAGTTTGCACAAACCCCTCGCTAATAATAATAATCCTGTCACTATCTCTCAATAAAGAATGAAAAATGGCATGAAGCACACATATGCCATGATGGGGTGGAGAATCGTGGGTTCGCTCCCCTCACTGACAGATTTGCTGCATGTCTCCCCAAGGCCCCTTCTCCACGCCTTTTCCAGCTAACTGAATAAATTCTGAAAATGGTTCGAATGGGCCTCAAATACACACAAAAAATAAATTGCTCTAATTTCAAAAAGAAAAATTAACAGATTAAATCGATTAGTCGTCAGTAAAAATGGTTGATTAATCTCTGATCAAAATAATCGTTATTTGCAACCAGAGATGTGACCAAGTCCCTCTTTCAAGTCTTAAGTTCTGGAGCTAAAATGACAGCATGTTAATGATGACTTGACTTGGAGATGACTTGGGACTTGACTTGACTTGCCCAAGAAGGACTTGAGACTTAAGACTTGAAAGAGGGACTTGGTCACATCTCTGTTTGCAACTCTAGCTTGCTGAATTCTCTTAAATTTTGGAGGATCACACTTTCAAGAAAGCTAAATTCAAGATGGACACATTTGTTTTTGTTCCATAACTTCTGACCAGGTGGATAGATTTGCTCTAAATTTTTAAGTGTGTTTTCGGGGACAGCCCTTTAGCAGTCGGAACGACTGCATAGGCCTAGTTGACTGCGCACATTTTCGACTTGCCGGAAAAAAAAAAAAAATTCACCGTTTGAATCTTGAAGTTCGTATGGACAACTAGTGCTGCACGATTATGGAATACAATTCTGATCATGATTATTTGGACTATAATTGAAATCATGATTTTAATGATGATTATGAAACGACGACAAACAAACTCTTGAAGTGCAGAATGTTCTGGTAATTAAAAAAAAAACTGTACTATGCAAGGTCTAAACAAAAGCAAACTTGAAATACAATTAGTTATTTATTTTAAATTTTAAAAAATCCATTAAAAATATTTCTCATAATCGTTGAGGCCAAAAATCACGTTTTCGATGCAGTGTGCAGCTAGAGTAGACATGCCATAATGGTAAAACATGGCCGCACCTCCGCCTGCGGTAAGTGTGTCGGTCTCCTGGCCTACCTCGATGTCCCGCAGCAAGAGTTGCGTCGGCGTCTCCACAGGGGCCTTGGCGTCGATGGCCTTCTGGACCCCACACGCCCAGTTGACGGCCTCGTTAAAGTTGCGCGTGAACAGCCGGTAGCAGTGCTTTCTCCCGTACACAGTCAGGCTCCAGAACCCTACGAGGTACATGGTATAAAAATACATCAAGGTTGTGTTCCAACTCGCAAAGTGAATGAATGAATTGTATCTAAGGACAGACGGTACAGAGCCATTAATCATTGCAACATGGTACATGACATAAGAGATGACAGCCATTGCAGCATGGTTCATGAGACATGAAGATATGGTTATACAACAGGATTAGCATATTTGCTAGATTTCACCCGGCTGTACGCGAGCACCCTGGTTAGGGCTTGTTGTAAGTCCAACGTTTGTGGCCACGCCACTTATTGTGAATTTGAAACGTATTATTATTATTATTATTATTATTATTATTATTATTATTATTATTATTATTATTATTATTATTATTATTATTATTGTGCCCAGTCTCTTTGTGTGTGCCGTGTGTTTGTGTTTGTGTGTACCGGTCTGCTTGTAGCTGTGTTTGTCAGGCCAGATGACTGAACACAGACTGGTGAGCACCAGGGTTCCGAGACGCCGGGCCCCGGTCTCGGGCCCCGTGTAGTAGTCGAGCGAGTCCTGGCTCAACACGAACCAGTAGCGGCGCCGGCGGATCCAGCCACCAGAGACCTCTCGCAGCAGCCAGCCTGCACATTAGGGATGGGCACAATTTATCGTTTAACTGACAGTCGACTGTCAAGGATTTGGTCGACCAAAATCGTTTTTGATCGACCAACCAAATTTTCAATTTCCTTAGTAAATACACCCTTCAATTCCATTTTATCATAAACTGCATGCAATGCTGAAGGTAAAGGCATTTTATTTCGCCACACATACAGCGACGCACAATGAAATTCTTCCCCCGCGTTTAAGCAGGTTAACTAGAACATGTTTTTGGTGGTAGGGGAACCGGAGTGCCCAGAGGAGACCCACGCCGACACGGGGAGAACATGTAAACTCCACACAGAAAGGACCTCTCCGGGTTGGGATTCGAACCCAGGACCTTCTAGCTGTGAGGCAGCAGTGCTAACCACTACACCACTTTCACATTGGCCGCTAGAGGGCAGTGGTGCCATTCTGAACAAGGTTGCTACCACTATTCATGTAGAGTTAGCAACACAGGTCTTAACTGAGATCGCCAACATGTGCTCCGAGTTGTTGTTGCTGTGTAATGGCTCATTCACCCCTCCATCTTCATAATTCACTCGATACGGACTCTTTACGGATTACTCAGTCTCCGGGACACACACACACGGGCATAACTTCCTACACACAAACACACGAGCGACACATCTTTGCCCCAATGTCATGAACGGAGAGAGAGAGAGAAAGCGAGAGAGTGATTGTACGTTTTAACTTATGTTGTTAATCACTATTTTTATTGATTTAAAAAAAAATTGGAGAACTAATATTTAAATAAAAAACCCCATCAAAAACACATTCGAGGGTGGTGCGGAGGCAGAATGGTTATAGAGCGCGCCCCCAGGACCATAGCTCTCTGGCTTTTCTGCAATGTCTCTCCCCTGACTCTTCATCCCAGGTTCCGATTTAATTCTGTCACTATCTCGCTCAATAAAGAGTTAAAAACGGTGCTTGCGCCCAAAAAATAACTTGAGAAAAAAAAACACATTTGGTTAATTATTAATTGATCGTTAATTCTTTCAGTGTTGGACCAAGAAATTTGAACCGAATGCCCATCCCTAGTACACATACATCGAGTCATTGGTACACCAACAGCCAGGCTGCACACACAGCAACGTGTGTTGATATACTAGGACCACTCAATCTTCACTCAAAAATGGGATTCAACAATTTTTTTAAAGTTATTTTTTGGGCGCAAGCGCCATTGTTCATTCTTTATTGAGAGAGATAGCGACAGGATTAAATCGGAAACTGGGATGAAGAGTCGGTGGGGAGACATTGCAGAAAAGCACTACAGAGGATTTGAACCTGCGGCACTGCTCGACCTATGGTCTGGGGACGCGCTCTCTACCCGCCCCTGTGTTTCAAAATTTGAATGCCTTGAAATTAGAAATGTGAGTCAATAATCGCATTTTATTGTATTTCTATGATTGAGCTTCAAGGAAGCAGGGCTATGCCCATCGGCGCACAGAGATGCACACTCACACAGACACACAAAGCCGTCTTTTCAACTAAACCTATTCATTATATAACAGTGCAGTCATTATGCTGACCATGCCAAGTTTCCAGTAAGTGCATTGTTAAGACTGCCCTGCCGGTCACCTGAATCGCTGCT
Organism: Bregmaceros cantori; assembly: GCA_900302395.1. NCBI lineage: Eukaryota > Metazoa > Chordata > Actinopteri > Gadiformes > Bregmacerotidae > Bregmaceros > Bregmaceros cantori. The sequence goes on along the minus strand of OMKY01057606.1, from coordinate 4,752 downwards.
CCATTTCCAATAAGAACGAAGAGCACCCATCCTGACGCAAGACACTTTGGGGCTACGCAATATCGGAAAAAAAGTGACTTTGCAATTTCCGCTCTTTAGACACACACACACTTTCATGGGCTATTATAGTGTACAGAGAGAATCAGTAGCTGAATTGGGGATGTAGATTATTTTTACAAATTTGTATCTTTCGGCCAATTTTCAAATCCCTTTTTCAATGCTTATTTTATAGTCAGTTTTTTTGTTGTTGGTGGATTTCTGTTGCCTATAAGTAACATGAAAAATAACAATTTAATAATAATAAATAAACCAAAAGATGTGACATTGAAATGCAAACCTTGCTCTTAATTAGGGATGCAACAATTAATTAATGACTATGACAATTAATCTATGACTAATCGATTTATCGACAACTACTGCCATAATTGATTAAGCGCCAAGGAACGGAATCGTTGTAAATTTTGCAGTTTTTTTGCTGACACCACCATCCATTGGTCTACACAAAGTTGATATTACTTGATAATTTGTGATTGTTCATATTGTTGACAAAGCAATATGAATATGAAGAAAAACATCAAAATATGAATTTATGAATTAATTGTAATGAGTTTGTTCCGAGCAGCGCCGCTGGTTCAAATACCGTGTCCGGCTTTTCTGCAATGTCTCCTTCGACTGTTCATCCCCGTTTCCTCAATAAAGAATGAAAAATGGCAAAATAACTTAAAAAAAAGATTAATTTCTGTGTTACTGTGAATATTATTTTTCCAAGGAAAAATATTGAACCAATTAATCGACTAATCGTTTCAATACTTGCCAACTAATCGACTATTAAAATAATGGTTAGTTGCAGCCCTACTATTAATACATTTAAATTTCCCTCAGGAAATCTAACTTGAATGGGAAAAAAAATCAAGAGGTCAGAAACAATATTGCACGGTTTCCCTAGAACGGTAGAAAAAGAGGTCCACTTTGTGTGGAGTCTTAGTGCTCTGTGACTTCAGCCAACTTGGACCCACTTGACACCAAGAAAGCTGGTGTTTCACTCTGATTTACAGGGACTGTCCATGCAAGTGTGAATTAGCATGTGCTAACCACCGGGCAACTGGTGTATACCGACCTAGCCTGGCAAGCCAGAACCAATTAATCTTCCACGCATCGCACACGATTGGAACAAACATTGGGTCTGGTAAAAGCAGTGTCCAAAAAAACGTGCCAAAAAAGGTCACAGCGCAGTAGCTGGGACAAGCAGCATGGAGGTGTGACAACCAAACTCCGCCGACGTCTCACGTTGACATTCAGGAATGGGCTGAGCTCTTAGCCTGGCGAGCCAGAACCAACAAATTGTCCAGGATTTAAAAAACGTGTCAAAAAAGTGTCAATCATATCGTGCTATCCAGTCACAGCGCAGTAGGTGGGACAAGCGGCGTGGAGGCATGACAACGAAACTCCGTCTACGTCTCAAGTGGCCCATACCAAACTCAGTACACGTTTTGCGTCGCCCCATACACAATTCCGCTTACGTCTCACCGTGTCCCACACCACGCTCACGCCGCGTCGGCCATACCAAACTCCCTCCACGTCTCGCGTCGGCCATACCAAACTCCCTCCACGTCTCGCGTCGGCCATACCAAACTCCCTCCACGTCTCGCGTCGGCCATACCAAACTCCCTCCACGTCTCGCGTCGGCCATACCAAACTCCCTCCACGTCTCGCGTCGGCCATACCAAACTCCCTCCACGTCTCGCGTCGGCCATACCAAATTCCGTCCACGTCTCGCGTCAACCATACCAAACTCCGCCCACGTCTCGTGTCACCCATACCAAACTTCGCCCACGTCTCGCATCGCCTATACCAAACTCTGCTTGCGTCGCCCATACCAAACTCCGCCCACGTCCCGCGTCGCCCATACCAAACTCCACCCACGTCTCGATTCCAATAATTTGATTGGTCAGCCCGTATACGAGCGACGTCTGGCTGAGTTGCCCAGACGCAATGAACAGTCTAGCAGCATGCGATTGTGTGGCCGATTCGTTGGTTCTGGCACACCAGGCTACTGAGCTCCTGCTGATTCGATACCACACAAACATGCCCACGGCCCAATTCACACATGATTTACTTTACTTTCAACGCACTTTTTCACATTCTGTACCTCCATCACCCCTCCTATTTATCACATCTCTCTGCTCTGTGGGCGACGGATGGAAGGAAGCCAAAAGAGACACAGGCAAGGAAGAGAGAGCGGGCTGGAGACCACGAGACAGGCTGAATTGCAGTGCAAATATAATTAACTTATTTGAACGTTTCCCACGCCGTGTTTATTTCTCCATATTGTTTGCACAAGCTTTTATTCCGTCAACCGTTAGCCTGCCGTTGTGTTATTCAACCTCCGAGCCGCGCGTCTGTAAATAAACCACAACGTCGATACACCTTTTAACCCCTGAATTTTAATTAGTGTTCCGTGACTGCTATTTGCCAGACCACATGACTAGTGTTTAGTCAAACAGTGCGTAAACATTATATTTTACTACCCAAGTAAAAATATCCCCAAATGCAAGCAATCAGAAGACTGATATCAAAAATATTTTAAACTAATGATCAAAGTTGCTGTACAGGCATAGGCAACATTGCAAATGCCATGATCATCTACACCAATATTTAAATGAAAAAACTTTTCAAAGTATAAAACAATCAATAGTTGAATAATTAATTTAAAGTTAATTGAAGTTATGTGTCTATTACGATATTGTGGTCCAAAAAGGTACTGTGTGAAGACATTTGTGTGTATATAAAGAAAAAATTAGGGATGCACCGATACCGTTTTTTTGAAAACCGATACGAGTACGAGTACTTTAATTTCAGTACTCGCCGATACCGAGTATTACCGATACCGATGCCCCATATTTAGGAAATTGCCAAAAAAAAAAAAAAATGTATGTGTGTGTGTATATATATATATATATATATATATATATATATATATATATATATATATATATATATATATATATATATATATACCACTCCCAAAAAAAAAAAAAGGTTAAAATTTCTTCTACGAGAGGTCTGGCTGTATGTGCAAGCCATGCACACAGCGTGAAGGGTTTGTGAGTGATGGCAGTTTCACCACTCTCAATTTTGGATCAAATTGTTC
>OMKY01057604.1:0-12276 GCA_900302395.1 Bregmaceros cantori | reverse complement strand
ATAGGCTGTATTCCCACCAGCGAACATGCCAACTACATTTCCCAGCCGCTCCATGCGACCCGGAAGTCTGGTCACATGACCGCAGTAAGCGCCCAGTGATCTATCGGTAAGTTGGTGATTAAGTATGATTATGTTACTGAAGGCTACAGAAATGCACCAAAATGTTATCACCTCTTCCGTTGGTCATTTCCAACAACTCTGCAAAATTGTATCCAGATCCATGAACAACTTTTTTAGTTATCCTGGCGACAAACCAACGCGACCATATTTGTCCAGTTCCACAGACCTTGTTTCCATGTAACTGTAGCCTTAGTTATTTCTTCGGAGTACTCTCGGGACTTAGACAATAACAAAAGGTTACCAAGTGCATTTTTAATCTGACATTCCCATCTTCGGGAGGTGAGAAATTCGGGTTCTTTTACTTTCTGGAAGCAGAATTGCCCAGCTTATATGACTACTTTTCCCAGACCTTGGACCGCGAGGTGGACTAGTAGGAGAGATGGAGGAGGAAGCTAGGTCTCGGAAGAGACCTGAGGGACCCAGCGACTGATAGATTTAGCAGAGGATGTCTCAGATCAAGATAATGGAATCAACCCTTCTCCCTGGCTCTCTCAATCCATCCATTCTTTCTGTCTGATGCTCTCTCTCCCCCTCCTCCTCTCTCCCATCTATCCCCTTCTCTCTCTTGTTGTATCATTGTTTCAATTTCTCTTTCCCCACTCTGCCTTTCTGTCATTCTTTCATCCCTCTCTCCACTTTGCGCTTTTTATTCTGTCTCTGTCTATTTCAGTCGCTCACTCTCACTCTTTCTCCTCTCAGTCTTTTTCATCTCTCTCTTTCTCTCTCTCTTTCTCACAGTCTTTCATCATTCTCTAGCCATGTTCAACTTGCTAGACACACGCACATAAAGTCTACACTAACAAAATACGCACACACAGGCGTGCACATACCAACTGCACAGCGATAGAAACACGCATGCACACACATACATACACACAGACACACACATGCATGCAGAGAACCATGACAGCGCACGTGTCTGCCTTGAACGGGGGGAGAGGTGGGTGCGTTGACTGCCGTGGGGGGTGGTGGGGAGAGGAGTGGGTTGTGGGGGGAATTGAATTTAAAATCAGGGTGGATTAAAATAGTAGGAGATATATTGGATCAATCAAGGCCTGGCTTGCAGACACTAAGCTGTCTTTCAAGCTTCCAAATGATCCACTCAACCTTGCTGACGGCCGCTAAGCTCCGGGCGTACACATCATTAAAACGCTGACACATGAAGCGATGGATGCTCACAACTCTTCACTTCACTTCAGTCGTGCTTAAGTTGGTATAAATAGTGGCTGCCCAAATGGGTATGTATGTATAGATTTTCTTTTTACGCCCTCGCCTTGAGTTTGACATTTTTTCAAAATTCCACTCAAACGTCAAATGAAGGGATTTCAGAAAGAAAGAAGACAAGATGTCAGATCATGGCTTCTTGAAAAACTGGATTTAAAATGTGATTCCTTGAAATAATATTTAAATTAAAGCTGCCAACGTTAATCAGCGTATTCTAATTGAATTTGACAATTTGTTATAATTTCCTCAGGAATTTTTTTTTTTTTGCATTGGAACAATTTTACAGATTAATTGAAACAATGTCTTGGCATTGAGGAGTTTAAAGCGATATACAAAGCAGGGCTTTGAACCGGTTCATGGAATGAAAACGAATACTGGTTTTATTTCATTCTTCAAAGGAGTGCACTCTAGGATAAGTTCAAAAATAAAAGAAGAGTATTCATACAATCTATGATGCAGCAGTATGAATGAGGGACTCTCTGCCATTGTGGGTTCACCCTGACACACAACGAGACCTTGAGTGTAGAGTGCAACCAGCGGGCAGCAGACCAGACATATATTATATAGAAACATCGGACAGGAACGAAGTTATCCGTTCCAGGAGCAATATTTTTCTGTTCTACCCGGTTCGGGAACGTGAATGTATTGGTGGAACTCATAACCGGAAACGTTAGAATTCTGTTTCTGTTCGGAACGAATCGATTGGGAAAAAATATCGGTTCAAAGCCCTAGTACAAAGATATACTATTTAGGAAGTATAGGAAGCAGTAATGTGGACTTACATCGGTTCCAAATAGAAACTAATGAGGAAAAAAAAAGTTTACATAGGGTGAATTGCCCTAATGTGGGCCACTGCCTAATGTCACACACCTAACGCCGGGTTTCCACCAAGGAATGCGCAGCGCAACGCAAAAAAACAAAGCAAATGTGTTGCACCCATCGGAGCATGCCGCACCACGCAGCCCACGCACCCGCGCAGTGCGCAGCAAATATATAAATTGGATTTTCAATGCAATGTAGCGCAGGTCGAGCGGGCGGGGAATATTTTATTCTGTGATTGACAGGCCTGCTGAGCAATTGAATTGGTGGACCGACCATGCGCTTGTAGAGCCGAGGTTATTCCCTTCACTTCTTGGAGCAAAAATATGATAAATGGATTTTACAGCACAAACCACGGGCACCCGTGTGTGTGTACGCGTGTGTGCATGCGTGTGTCTGCGCAGGTCGCAATATATGCAGTCGGTGTCGGCCGCCGCTGCAGTGATTATGCCACCGCTGATCGGAGCTGCCACAGTAGCCTATATGCTGATTAAATAAATATACTGCGTGGGTCTTCTTCCCTGTATAATCTAGTTTAATCTGCTCCATTCAGCGTCCCTGGCCAGTGCATGCACTGGAAGAATCTGAAGTTGGCCCCCCGGTCGCAGCTGTCCACCGCTACTCAGGAATGGTTTAAATATGGAGGAAGAAATTCACTGTACATGTATGTATATGAGACTAAATGAAGTACTTTACCTTTATATATTAACAAATAAAGGAGAGCAAGTCATGTGCACAGTGGTTTCAAACACGGGACGGCACCACACACATCACTTGCACACACAAACATGAGCACATGCGCACGCACACACGCAAACACACAGCTTTATTATTATTATTATTATTATTATTATTATTACACCGCCAACTTTCACTGCACGTTCTCTCTCTCTCTTCGTCAGTCTCTCACTCTTGAACATCATAATTTTTTTTACAAAAGTTGGTTTTAAAAGCTTATCACACACATACACTCGCACACAAAACCAGCTAGAGAAAAGGGTATCTTCTGGTGCTCTGGGCAAAGCCAACTATCGCGCCAAATGTGTCCCGCAGCCTTCAGCGCACTGCGCTCAGCACACAGCGTACAAGCAGTCAAACACGCTGGTGCGCTGATACAATTGCGTTGCGTTGCACAGTGCTGCACATTCGGTTATTTGTTTGATTATGATGCCAATATGAGTATCAGTATTTACTAACATTGTCAAACTCAAACTTTATTTACTCATAAGGCACCTTTCATGCACAGCAACGCAAAGTGCTTTACAAGGATAAACTAAGAACAGTACAAAATGAATCAGAGTCAAAAGCCAGGTCAAAGAAATGTCTTCAGCTTTTTTTTAAAAACATTGACCGTCTCGGAGTCCCTGAGGGCCTCCGGCAGACAATTCCAAAGTCGATGGCCGTAATAGCTGTATTACAGTATAGGGTGGATTTTATCTACAACTATGTATTGAATGGCATAATTGGGTATTAGGGGAACCTGATTGATTGAGTATAAGGTTCCTGATTTCAATGGCTAGTTAAGGCGCTGCAGGAGAAATTGTTTAGACTGTTTCAAGTTATGTGGGGTGAGAGTTTATACGTACGTTTAGGTTGGATTGCCCTAATGTGGGCCATTTTTTGCAACTTCCTAATGTGGGGCAGTGAAATGTTTAACAATTAAACATAATATTAGACACATTACCATAGTTTGCTCTTGCCATTGACATCCATTAGTTTAGGGAGGAGCCAGAGCTATTGGGAACTTAGGTGTCCCCTAATAGGCAGTGGCCCACATTAGGGCAATCCACCCTATATACGTTTTCACTTCTTCTGCTTGATATTCAAAATAAGACAATCGATATATAATTATTATTCCCAGAAATAATACAGAAATGTACTGCAATCCTGTGATTAAAATATAATCTTTTCACAAGAAAAGCGCCCATCTTTTTTTAGCCGCACCACGAATGAGCTATGTCAACGCCATTCCAAGCCTGACCAAGCAGCGCCGTCTGACTGAAGCAGGAAACAGATGGGTCGTACTTCGTTGTCCAGATCGGCAAGACAAATCTTCTTGTCCCGAGAAGCCCCGGGGCCCGACACACGCCAGCGACTTCACGTTCCATTTAGTTTCATTCATTTCACTCCAGTCACTGGCGTCGTCCAACAGAGCCTCCTGGTTCCATGGGATTTTGAACGCGTTCGCTGGAGTGTCTGAGGTTTCTTGATGCAGGTTTCTTGAGCTCTGCAGCGCTCGAATATTTTAGCCATTGAGTATTTTAAAGATAAGATAAGATAATAATTCATTCATTCAGAGAGAGAGTTGACCTCGAATAATTTTTGACAGATCAAGCACAGCAAAAACAACAAGGGAACATTAAATAAATTATATAAACATATAAAAACCATAAAAAGCGATGATAAAAAAAATGTAACAAAACTCCTATGAATTAATCAAACAATCAGATAAAATGTGTTTTAAGAGATAATGAGTGATAATGAGCAATTTTGCATATACCTAAGAATGAATGAATGAATTACTTTTATTTTAGGACAGACAGTACAGAGCCATTAAAACATTTCAACATGAGACATTTTTTCTCAAAATAAAGAAATTATTTGAAGGGCGTAGCAACAATATCTTAACCATGTATAAAACCTATAACCTATATATATAAACACAGTCATTACCATACATATTGGGGCTTGTTTTTTTCTAGAACCACCTCAGCTGTCAATCTCATTGAAATATATATTTTGAGATGCATTGTCTTCATGTGAAAGTGGATAGGAAAAATGGGCAGTCCCAGACCCTTGTGAATTTTATAAGACCATATCTAGAATTTTTTGTTGGAAAGCTATTGAAATCTGCGTACAGATTTCAATGATACTACTTGATGTTGAAGTAATGATGATAATTGTATCAATAACATCTGTGAGAAAGAGTTTCATTTTTTCTTTTCATCGCACTTAATGGGAACATCGGAGTGAAAATTGTTAACTGTTTTAGCAGACATCAACACTATTAATTCTCAACCTGAAATATTATTTAAAGTGTAAATAACAAAGTGTAAGCATTTAAAGTAAAATATACAGGCCTATATTGGTTGATATCGGTTACCGGATTGGTATTGGAAATTAGGGGTTATACAATATCGGGATATCAGTAAAATTATTAAATCGTACATCTCTAATTATTTTCATTATTACTATTACTGCTTTTCTGATTTTTGATTGACCTGATTCTGTCACGAATCTTAACCTGTTGATATTGGACGTTCAAGTTCCTCGCTATGGAATTATGTTCGCCCCTAGCAATTCACGTCCATGAAATGCTTTCAGCACATGTGAGCATTTTATTAATGATAGGACAGAACAAACATTTGTGGATATATGAACAGTCCTCCGCGTCTCCAGGGTTATGGATGACAGTCGCAAGTCGGGCCATATTGAGTCCTCAGTTCTGCTTAGATCACAGCAACACCACACACATTTTTGTCGGTGACCAGACATCTCCCATTCATTTGTCAAGTGTAAGTACAGAGTGTTCAAATGATTTAAACATGTGTTAAACACACATGTTTCTGCACTTGACAACACAAACCATATTGGATCAAAATCATATTTTAACATCCCGGCAAATGCGCTGTGTGTGTTCTAGTTGCAGGGTTCATGGTGTCCCTTGAGGGCTTTCTGGCTTCTTTTGTTTGTGTAAAACTCCCCCATGTTGTCAGATTATTCTCAGTTATTTGTGAAAAGCAGTCAAATTTGAGAGTATCGTTTCCATCCGGCTAGCACTGCTTGAATGAATAGAACTGTAATATGCAGTGTTGCTGCAATAAGCAATGGATGAGATTGAACTCTATGGTAGAGATGTGCAGATACCAGATGAGCCCGCAGACCTTGGGGATAAACCGCGGATTGAAAAAATTGAATATAATTAAACGTGAGTGGGTTGTGCTTGAAGTACTGAATCAATTACATAATATTTCATAATATTTGGTGGATGGGTTCAGTTTTGAAAATCAGAGGAAAAAATCAGAGGTGAACAATTATGTCATCCACGCATCTCTAATCTTCGGGCATTGTCCAACATTGAACACTCTTGCAGTACTTGACTTTCTTGGACTTATATATCTGCTTAAGCCTGCTGTAGTCCACATGTTTCCTACTAGGGATGTTTTCTCTTATAGAGTGTCTACTGTGTCAGACCCCATATTCCATTAGCTGGCAAGACAGTACAAATGAATCGTCCATGCATCGCGCACGACCAGAACGCCCATTTGGTCTGGATTAAGCTGGCTTGAAAAAAGTGTCAATCAAATGAATGGTAAGGTGACTTTATTCATACCCGAAGGTAGATTTGTTTGCAGATAAAAGCATGATCTCACAGACAGAAACTCAGTGTCACCGGACATTGACAAATAGAAACAATGGATAAAAAACACACATGAAAGCAACACAAGTGCTCCAATCAAAAACAGATTAAATAAATAAATGCATAAAGAGAGAGAGAGGAAATCATGAGCCATTCAGTGCCCTGATGGCAGAGGGGACAAAGCATGCAGGCGCTTTTGTTATGAATTCCCAGAGAAATCTCCTATTTTGAACCCAAGCAGAACAAGGAGAAGGGATGGGTTCCACAAGGGCAACCCGTGTATTGAAATATAATGTAAAAAAAAAAAAAACAAGAAAATAAAATCAACAAAATCAGAGAGTCTCAATGAACATTTCCCCACAAGGTGGGAGTTCATACAAAAAGTTCCTAGTCACTTATCTCCGTTGTCAAGTTGCTGACGACGGACCCGGCTTTGGGTTAGCCGGAGAGGAGAGGTCTGGAAGCAGATGAATAAAGCGATTAATCGACAGCACCGAGATTCACAATTAATTAATCTAAACTATTATGCTTGTAGTTGTCTTCAGGAAATAAAAATAAAATGCAGAGGAAAAAAGGAATTATGAACTATACTCCACATTAACAACCTCAAATATAACATGCCCCTCCAGGCTAACACACCTGGTAGAGGATTTTGCCACCGCGTCATCCAAACACCAACGCAGTCCTCTTGAAGGGAGCGGGAGCCAATCCGTGCTCTGCTGCGCCGACCAGGCACAGCTGCCGTTGATAGAGAGCGGTCCGTAGACGATGCGCGCGGAGATGTGCCGTCCGCGGACGACCGTCTCATAACAGCTTTGTACCTACGGCCTAAGGGGAGAAGTTGGAATTCATTGCCTAGTGGATGTGATGGATCATTTAGAAAGTTATCAAGTCACAGTGCAGCAGGTGTGACAAGTGGCATGGATGTCCACATCTCACTTCAAACAAAGCCCGCCTTAACGGGGCACTGATTGGATTGCCTGTACATGGTCCACACCCACCTGACCAAACCATCGCAAGTGGTGTGTGGACGATTTGTTGGTTCTGGCTCACCAGGCTAATTCCATGTGGGTATAGCCATTACTTGCATAGGCAAAGGTGGCTAATAACACTGCTTCTGGTCCGAGTTTCTTTTAGCAGTCATCCTGTTATCTGCCTAGAGGTGGAGAGTAGAGTGTTTGTGGTGGCGGTGTAGGTAATTACTGCAGACATTGTTTACAACAAGGCGTCAACGCCATTAATGTAACCCTTTCGCTGCTGAGGAAATCACCAACACAACAAAGACAACCTCTCTGTAGCAGGCAACGTACATGACAAGGTTAATTGTACATGTTCCTCGCTAATGTGTGTCTGAGTGTGTATGTCTGAGTGGGTGTGTTGTGTGTTGGTGCCCGTAAGCAAGTATGTAATGATGATTATGTGTGTGCTTTTTTTGGGCATCCATGTGGCTGTGTGTTGAAAAGTCTGTGTGTGTGCATGTGTGTCCATGTGTGTGTGTGTGTGTGTGTGTGTGTGTGTGTGTGTGTGTGTGTTTGTGTGCACAGGAGCAAATGGTTGTGCACATATATTTGCATACAACATGCTTTTGTGTGTTGTAGATGTGTAACAATGTGTCTATCTGTAATATGTGTGTTGTTGTGTGTCTGTTTGTATCAAGTTGTGTGTGTGTGTGTGTGTGTGTGTGTGTGCATAAAGGCATGTGCGTGCACAGGTGCACATGCTTCCTTGTAAATGCGTGCATGCTCATATGGGCGTGCAAGTCTTCCCAAAAAACATGGGTCTGGTGACGCGCCAGCGCGGGGTGTGAGGCATATGTCGGGCCGCCACCCATGTCACTTCCTGCCATGCAGGGCAGATGGGCGGAGACTACATTTTTCCACTGGCCCGCTGCCAGCGATGCTAACGTGCGTCGCAGTGCCACCGACCACCGTCGACACCACTCGCCAAGTGCCAAGCAAACACCGCTGCCATCGCGTTTCACCGAGTTACATCATGCGCTCGGTGACGCATCACGTAGCTCCGAAAGGGAGAGACTGAGTGGGATGGATACAGACGTTGCGTTGGCTGCGGCTGAGGCCCGTTTGTTCTATCGCACCAAGACAGGTCCTATGTTAGAATAAACATCTTTTCACAATTACTTTTCACATATATATATACATGTACAGTGAAATTCTTCCTTCGCCTTTAATCCATCCCAGAGGACCGGTGGCCAGCTCCAGATTGTGTGCCTGTGCCTTGGCCAGGGTCACTTTCTGGAGCAGGTTAACTAGAACATGTTTTTGGTGGTGGGGTAAACCAGAGTTCCCCACGCAGACACGGGGAGAGCATGTAAACTCCACACCGAAAGGACCTTTCCAGTTCAGGATTCGAACCCAGGACCTTCTAGCAGTGAGGCAGAATTGCTAGCGACTGTGCCACTGTGCTTCCCAGACTTCCTAGACTTCGTATTAATAGTCATTAGAGTTAATACTGCTACATCGCTGTAGCATGAGGTGTTGAAAATTAGCACTCGTGCTACAAACACTCATGCAGTGCATCTGGTCTGTCCAATGCATCATGTATTGTCCATGTCAAATAAATAAAAACCTAACCTAACCAAAGTTGGTGTTCCTCTGTTAGAACCACAAGCAGGCTGCTGTGATGGGGGCTACATGTTAGTAGCCTGGCAAGCCAGAGCCAACGAATCGTCCACGCATCACACGCCGTTGGACGCTACATTGGGTCTGGGCAAATCAGGCAGTCTTCGCCCGTATATATTGGCTGACCAATCGAATTATTCAAATCGATACGCGGGTGGAGTTAGGTATGGGCGATGTGGGACATGGGCGGAGTTAGGTATGGGCGACGCAAGACATGGGCGGACTTTGGCATGGGCGACGTGAGATGTGGCGGGAGTTTGGTTGTCACACCTCCACACCGCTTGTTCCACCTACTGCGCTGTGACTGGATAACATGGTTTGATTGACACTTTTTTTGACACGTCATATGACCCTGGTTTTACCAGACCCAATGATCGTTGCGGGGACGATTCGTTGGTTCTGACTTGCCAGGCTAACACGTTAGTGTTCCGACCTCACTCTATTCCGACCTTCTGATAATAACCCTCTATACCGCTATTATCCATGTCGTTGTCCGTTCCTCCAGCCAGCCATTGCATTAGATGACAACAGGTTGTCAGAAAACACTATCCTTTCTACCCTTTATACCCCCTTTCTAAAACCTCTTCTAAGGCAGGACCAGAAAGAGAGCAGGTAACATAGCTGCTAACTAACCTCTAAACTAGATGCTGGTTAGCTTCGACCGGGCAAGCATTTTGCCTTGGGTTGGCTTTCCCCTTCTCCGCCCCCATTCTGCTAACCACACCATTAAAGTGAAAAATGTGGTGCAGGCAATGCCCGAAAAATAAAACAAGAGGCCCCCCCCCCCAAAAAAAAAGTTACATTATAAATATTAAATTCTGTTATCTCACATTTACAAATATTAAACCTACACCATGGCACTGTCACTAGGGCTGCACGATTTTGCCCAAAAAATAGAATCCTAAAATCCTGATTTTTATCTTTCAAATCTCTTCACATTCAAATTTGATTTTAGCCCTTTGTTTGCCTTTGACAAAAGTCTTTTGAATCCACAAGTGGTTGGCATATGACAGGGCTCTTCAACTACCTTGCTCAGAGAGCCGCATTGTCAGAAGCCCAATGGACCAGGGGCCGGAGCAGATGCTGGACTGCACTTCTCCCCCCCTCCCCCTCGCGTGCCCCCCGCTTCAGTAATCTCCGACCTATTTGTACAACTTGACGCGAAAGCACATTTTCTTAACTGTTATTTAAAGTAGCATACTTCCCATTAAAAGGGCTTTGATTCTATGTAATGATGGTGCTTTCTCGTTGGTAACAAGCAACATCTGAAACAACACACAAATAGTGGTAAACAGCAGCCGCTCACTTAAACTACAACACATTTATAGTGCATCTGATGAGGTAAAGAAGAGAAATTCAGTTAGCCTCAACCCTTAACAACACATTTCCAGTGCTTCTGGTGAGGTAAAAAACAGCATCTCAGATAGAGAAAAATATTGATTGCCGGGCCGGGTTTGGCCACCACCTCATGTCTTTGCACTTTTTCACTGTAACGTCACCATGAACATTCCGGCTAGTCCCTGTGATTAAAATCATATTTGCATCATGAAGAAAACGATTCTGAATGCACTGCAGTGCACCTGCTGCACGCAGGTGAGTGACCCGGTTCATCTCTCCCTTTCACCTGCTTAAAGTCAATGTCTTTTCCTCCGTTAAAGGAGTTTTCACATTGACAACCTTTAAACTGACCTTATTACTTAAATGTATATCTATTATCTGTAGGTACTTGTTCAACTAGCCAAGATTGAGATTGACCTCTAACCCCCCGATCTCCTCTTTCCTCCAGTCCTCCGTAAAAGGAGTTCTGTTAATCAATCAAAACGAATTAACATCAACAGCAAATAATCAAAACCAGTAGTTATTTTTTCAACTAGGCTGGGATTGAGATTGATTGAGAATCTCAATCTCCTCTTTTCTCCAGTTCTCTGTTAAAGGAGTTCTGTTAACCAATCAAAACAAATTAAAACTAACAATAACTAACTAATAAACTGTAGGTATTTTTTCAACTAGGCAGAGATCGAGATTGATTGAAAATCTCGATCTCCTCGTTCTTCTCTCTTTTTTCCAGTCCTCCGTTAAAGAAGTTTTGTAACCAATCCCCATTACTGTCCTTAACTGGGCAATCAAGGTTGAAAGGTAGTTAGGTAAATACAGTAGCAGCTAGATCTCTTAAATCAAAATCTAAAAACAATATCACTTTTGTGAAGCACCTTGAGGCAGCTTCGGCTGCGACTTCGGCGCTATATAAAAATCTGACTCTGCCAATTTATCCAGATAACTTTGTCCTCCTCCTAATTCGCCACAATTGCCGTAGGTAAACGATGTCTACGCTGTTAAAAATAACTTTAAAAACACCTCATTTCGATTCCAAATTGATTACAAATTGGTACAGCCCCAAGTGTTACACATCTTGATCAAACAATAGAAATGGGCGGTGACTCCTTGTTTACAATGACTCACCTCCAAAACCACGGCACGAGTACCTCGTACCAAAAACGTGCCAAGCTCACACCGCCAGTCACTTACTGTCACGGCACCATTTCATAGAGTTACATCATGTGCTTGTTGTGGAACCATGTCGTATCGGAGAGACACAGACAGACTTTCAGAGCTAAGTGGCGACATAATGGCCATAATGAGATGTTGTGTATATATACATATGTAGCAACCTCCTAGTGCCACTAGAATTATTGTCAATTATCTTAAACTCGCCTACTAGAGGCCCAGTCAGTGTAATTAAAACACTGTACTATTTACACACTAAACCTTTTATTCACCATTCGTATCCAATGAAATGATTCGGCCCACCAATGTTTGTCTTTCTAAGTTATTTTAATTATAGAAAAGATAGAATAGAATAGATAGAAATTTACAGACAGGATAGACAGAAAAATACCGTTCAGAGAAATATAGTAGAGACCTAGATAATGCACGTGTGTGTTCAGACACACATAACTGTAACCCTTCAAACATGGACAAATATACCAGACAGAGACAGGCGCCAGACAGACAACATTCACACTTCTGTAATTATTCCCTTAATCAAAGTCCACTTAAATTGCCCGGGACTTTTAACAAGTGTAAGCGCGCGTTGGAGCTCAAACCACGATGAGA
>OMKY01057579.1:0-14792 GCA_900302395.1 Bregmaceros cantori | reverse complement strand
CGTTTAAGTGTCAGACGGCAGCCAGTTTTGAAACGTAAATCTCTGAATAGTAGGCAAAGCTGGATCACATCTTCAATAAAGACAGGTCGCTGTAAGCAGCATTCGAACCTGCACGGGGAAACCCCATTGCATTTCGAGTCCAACGCCTTAACCTCTCGGCCATCACAGCTTGACTGTGTTGTGGCATTAGCCCATTACCGGTCAAACAAGATGGTCCATAATTTATTCAACGTCACATTGCATCTGATCAGCTGAAAAACTTTGCGCCTACCTTGTCAGCGTTTCTGTTGTGTAGGGGTTTTCACATTTGCCTAACACGCGAAAGGTCCCAGGTTCGAATTCTCTGTATGTACCCTATCTATGTACCCTATATAGTGCACTGAAAGTATCCCACAATGCACCGCAAAAGTAGTGAGCATCGGATGTACCTAAACCAGGGGTTCCCAACCTTTTTCATCCCAAGGACCCCCTTTCCCAGCCCAAAGCAACTCGCGGACCCCTACATTTTTATATATATATATATTTTTTTTTCTTTTTTTTAATTATTTATCAATGATATGTAGGCAGACTTCCCATAACCATGTCATCTTTGTAAAATAATTACCGGTAATTGGAACACAAAATAACATAGCAACATTTGGAATACAGTGAAAAGCTGCATACTATACCTTTAAATTGAGTATCTATTAATGACAATTAACAATAAAACCGTCAGGGTCAACGTTTAAAAAATTAAAATTCACTTAATTATATAAATACAATTATAAAGATATTGTAATGGAACCCCTGAAGTGTTTCTTGTCATGCAAGTTTAATAATAATGAATCCATAGTGTGAACTTAGATTATTTAACAGTCATTTTCTTACCTAACAAAATAAAGACTTAACTTGTTTTGGTTGTGTGGTTCCGCGGTGAGAAGAGGAAATCGAGATTTCACGTGACTTGGCAGCCAATGAGTTGCGAAAGTACAGAGTAACTTTCAGTTAAAAAAAAGCGGCCGAGGGAGTGAGAGAGATATGACGCCAAACGTTCCCAACAGGTGTCACTAAAGGCCAAGTTAATGTAACAAGTAGCGAATTGCTGAGATCTCAGTAAAAAGTTCTCACCTCAAATGTACGTAAAAGTAGAAAGTAACCTGTGAAAAATGTAGTCAAACTTAAAACGTACACAAAAAAAATTGTAACAGAGTTAATGCAAGGGTTTACTGCCGATCTCTGCCAATTTGCGCCCATCACGGCCCCATGTTTTCTAACACATTATCCCAAGGGCAGTGAAAAACATGGAAGAATAAAACAAAACTCTCGCGGTGAAAATCAAAATTTATTCCAGTTTAGATTCAAGACATTCATAGAAATCACATTAAAATTGTGCGTCGCTGATCACAACCTATCAATATTCCAGCCGTGAACTTTTCATACACGACGTCGCTCCAGCTCCGATCGATCAGCGCGTGCAGACAGTGTTTTAACATGTCGGAACAAAACGTTATATGGATGAACATACACATGATCCTCAATATGGCAACAAAATTCACATCCACCTAAACAAAAAATAAAGCCACAAACTCAGTGAATGTTTTAACGGAGGTGACGACACGTTGGTAATCTCTACCGTCTATCAGTAGTAGCAAAACACCATCAGTTTACAAGTTTCCCATCAGACGAGTGATTGGATCAAATAGAACGGTTTCCTAAAAGACGGGGGAACATTTGGCTAAAGTCTCGCATCAGCTTCCCGGTGACCTAGCCTGGCAAACCAGAACGAATGAATCGTCCACACATCGCACGCGACTAGAATGAGTTGGTCTGGATTAAGCAGGTTGGAGAAAAAGGTGCATCGCCCACATCTCGATTTGAACAAAGCCCGCCTTAACGGGGCGCTGATTGGAGCGCCTGAATGTGGACGGTAATTTGATTTGTCCGGCTGCTTGATCCAGACCCACCAGACCGATGCGTGGACGAGCCATTGGTTCTGGCTATGCAGGTTTTCATGGGCTTGCTAGCAAAACCTAAAGACATTGGCTTCTCCCCTTTATTATTAGGAACCAAACACATTTTGGGCCTGAATGATTCAACGCAGTGGTGGAGCAAGAGAACGAACCAACCAGAATTTTAAACAACCATCGAAGTCCGGTATTTTTTTTTTTACAGTGCCGTTATGTCCACACCAATCCTACGTGGTACAGAGAAGAGACGCGAGGTGCACACATTTCCCGCCCAGATCACGTCTCGCGTCGTGTTCAACAGAATTGCAACTCCAGCCAATTGCAATTTACATTTATTTGTTCTTTTATATTTATATTAATATTTATTTTACATCATAGCGGATCATTTCTCATGACTATCTGGTATTGGAAGCACTGCTTAGGTCTTCTGTGAGGTCACAGTGGAGAACTACTAATGTCATAAAATACTCTTTGCCGTCCTCATGCGTTTTTACATTTCAGCTGTGATCATGCTCCTGGGTGCATGGGATGAGGTTTTTCCACTGAACTATGACATCACAAAGATGTTTATTTTTCTTTAAAGATCATTTTTTTCTGCTACAATGACTCGTTAAAACTGAAAGTGAATTGGTTCTCGTGGGTTATGTACGAACCCTGATAAAAACCTAAACTGGTTTCTATGGTAACCATGTGAGGAAAAAAAAACCACAAAACATTGGTACAACGTATAAAACTCAGTGTCAAGTGCAATCATTCAATTCTGGACAAAGTACAAAAAAAAATAATAATATTCCAGTTCGCTGCTTAATGTTTGTCTTCCAGACCTGTGAAGATACATTCCAAGTTGCCCCAGTGTTCCAGTGGGCCAGTCAGGGTGCTGGGGAAGGGGGGGGGATCAGGGCACGCTGACGTGGAAGGGGGACCCCGGGATGTGGTCGTCCCCCCACTTGACGGCCAGCAGGTAGCTGCCGCGCTCCTTGAGGACGTAGCTGACGCTGTACACTCCCTCCCCCTTGTGGCGAACCAGGACCTCCTCGCACGGCACCGCCGGGCCGCGCACGCCCACCATCAGCATGTTCCTTCCTGTAGGAGGGGGAGGCAGAGGACACATTCAGGTGATGCTGAAGGACATCGTTTAACTCGTTCACTCCCAGCCTATATTGCGCCTTAACCCCCGGATTCCCAAATATATCCCATTTAAAATCCAATTGACAGAAGTGGTCATCTTTCAAGGCTTACCGGTTCAGGGAGTCAAAGTGCATTCTCTTGTTTGGACACATGAGAGCGATAGAATTCCAGGTCTGTGTGCACATGCGCGCACGCATGTGCTTGCGCAAGAGGGAGCTTCATATAGCCTACCTACAGAGCAGACAGCTGAGTGTACGTGTGCAAGCTCGAGCACTGTTCGCCTGCCATACGTGTGCACGAGACGACCACAAATAGGAACGCCAGCCGGAGAGTGGGCGTGCTGGTTGGCCAGCACCTGCAAGCCTCGTCGGGTGTCGAGAGAGGGAGACTCGCTTCTGATATAGCGTTATAGAGCTGTTTTATCGCCTGCCTCCATAGCGCGTGTGTGCGCGTGCACGCAATTGCTGAAAGCGTGGCATTCCCATATATATCCCATTCATAGCCTGCCACCAGAGAGGTGCGTGCGCACGCAACAATTGATTGAAAGCCGACTAGCATACAAACATCAAAACGTCATTGGGAGCGAGTGAGTTAAAGGAAAACCACCCAAAATGTATAAGGAAATATGCTTTTCTATGACCTGATCTACATGTGTTCCCAGATTTTAATTACAAATGTATTCAGGCTGTCATCTTAATGCAGCATTGTCAATTTTATAATATTTACCCCTGCCCACTCTCCAATACTAGAGTACTCTCCACAGACATCCGGGTGAAATATAGCAGTTCTGCTAAGCCTTATGTACTACTTCTCATATTTCATGTTGAAATGTTTAATGGCTCTGTACTGTCCGTCCTAAAATAACATTCATTAAGACATAACGGTCTTGCCAGCCCTTCATTTAGAAATGTGGCATTCTCCTTTAATGGTCATGTAATAATTTGACCAATCAAGTCACTGTGACACTGCGTGTGTCGAGCGCAGACATGGGCTCGACACTAGTTGTTGTGGGTCAAAGTGGTCCTGTCTGTTCCTGGGCTTGGCCAGAGGCTAAACACACACCGAGATAAAGAAATGGACCTGCTGAGTGACAAAGACTGATAGAAAACATGAACCTGTCTGGTGAAGAGTTCCACTCTGCCCGCCACAATACATTAAAAAAAAGAAAATTATAAGAATCACAAAAAGATCTACTAACTTATGGTATATTATTAACTAATGTTTACATATTTGACAGATATTTCAGCTGTGGTTTAGATTCCATCGTCGATAGTGCCGCAAGTTCTACTCCCCTCGCCGGCTTTTCTTTTTCCAAACATTTTCCTTGATCCACATTAGCAACAACACATTGTCATCAGTAGGCCATGAGCAGTCAGAACCTTTTTTCATATTTTATGTAAACATAAAAACATACATATTCTATCTGAAAGAGAAGGAAAATACAGACTATATAAGGAAATAATAATAATAATAAAATAAATTATCATATTAACAAAAATACTAGACAAACATAGCATAAGTGGTCTAGTCTTGTCTTAGTTTAGTCTCCAACTAAGTTATGAGGGGTTTCCAAGTTGTCTCAAAAGCACCCAAATTGCCTCTGAAAGTGTATCTTAGTTTTTCCAAGTTAATGCAAGCAAAAGTTTCCCTTTGCTACCTAATCAACACAACAATATTATTCTCACAATAAGTGCAGTGAACGCAAACACTCTAGATTCGAACCTAGGGTCTCGGGGATGGACAAAGGGCGCTTACGCCAGAAAAACAAAGTTTTAGATTAATATTGGCTGTGATTTTCAAAAGAAACCTCAACAGATTAATAGTCTGATGAATGGAGACCAATACATTTCCTAAGATTAAGGAAATGGTTAGAGTGACTGACCAGCCTTGCTGCAGTCCACCGTGAAGTTGTTCTTCTGGCCCACCAGGGCCTTGCTGAGTCCGGGTCCGCTGCTCTGCACCTTACTGGCGTCCGAGTAGGCCTGCTGGAGAGACGCCTCCACCATGATGCTGGACGTCTCGCTGGTACTGGAGCCGTGCACCAGGCGAGGACCTGGAGACAGCCCAGGAGGTTAGACATCACAGGCTGGGAGGTCAATACTGGATATTGGTAGCTCTTAGGAAGTCCTTGTACAAAATTATCTCCATAATGTGGGGAACTTGAAGTCCTCTTTCCCTGTTTTATTCTTTGATAGGATTAGTCGGGAAATGTTGAAGAAATTGGAGGCAGATATAGTAGGCATTTGCTCACAAGAGGAATAGAACCCACGCATAGAACTCTACAGATATTATAGTCCGGGGGGTGCGATGGTCCTTAACCATGCCGGCACTTATGGTGGGTGGAGGGGAGTGTGTGTGTGTGTGTGTGTGTGTGTGTGTGTGTGGTGGGGGGGGGGATGTGCGATGCGTGAACGATTAGTTGGTTCCGGCTTGCCAGGCTACGTCCCCAGAGTATAACTCGTACCTGTGACGCGGGCCTTGAAGGGGCTGTCTTTGATGTGGTGGGGTCCTCCGTACTTGATGCTGATGATGTAGGTTCCGGGGGCCATGGGCGTGTACAGCACCCGGTAGCCCGCCGCCACCTCCTGGCAGTCCATCTTCACCTTGGACGGCCCCTCGATGCTGACGGCCAGAGCTCCGGGCCCCGCCGCACGGTTGTTGATGGTAAAGTCCGACTGGACGCCTGAAATCACACGCTACCATCGTCAGGAGCAAAGCAGTGGGAGTGAACCAGATACGTTTTAAGCACAGAGACAGTGATACATAGAGTTAGACAAAACAGTCATTTTATCATAGTATCTAACTATCCAAGTTAAAAAAAAATATTAAATGTTTTTTCCAGCCCATTCAGGCCGTTTTTTTCCCCAAGCTTTATTAGGATTAGCGGAAACGGGTGAAGATGGGGGGCAGACATGCGGGAAATACGTCGGTGGCGAGATTCGAACCACCGACTCACCGCGCCATTAAGGCATATGCGTGCTTTCCAGCACTCTGCCTAACCAACTGAGCTACTGGGCAGCACCGACTTACATTTAAAAAAATAATAATCTTGTAGTGGAAAATTGACATTTCCAACATTGATTAATCTGACATCAACTAGTTAGCATCAAACAGGGTTTGTATGTTTAATGTTTATTGAAAATGACCACATTACGTGAACGAATCATTGAATTGCACCAATAGACGAGTCACGTCCCGTGCCATTTGCTTGCCATGTATTTGATTATTTTTTCAACATGACTATTCGGTGGGAGCACACACCTACAGGGTTATTTAAAAATTGTGGTAACTTGTGGTGTGCTATTCCTCACCCAAATGTTATCGTGCAGATCTGTCACCCACAAATGCAGGATTTAATAATTCAGTTCAACTCGTTCCATTGTCTCATTCCTTTTGGAAGGACTAGTAGAAGCAGCCAGCCTATTGGTCCAGAAGAACATGTGACCACTCGCTGAGTAACTTTAAAATCGGATTTTGACTGTATTTTGCAAAATGCCAGCCCCCTGTATTTCATGTGTAAACTAGTCTATAGACATTTTTCATAATTCCGTCTTCTTTCAGTATCAAGGTTTTTTTTTTCCTACATGTTTTCAAGATTTCAAAATTCTGTGTCCAACAAAACACAAAGAAAACTTCATACAGTTCTTTATCATCAGAAAAAGTTTGTTTCTACCCATTTCCATTCTTTAGTAACAGCATCCAGAACATGGGTAAGTCTTATTGATTCATGAAAAAAAAAAAATTGTGAATAAATGTGGATGCAGTACCGGCCATGTCCACCGGGGGGTGGTATATGCCCGCTATATGGAGAGAGACGCAGGCACTCAAGGCCCGGGAGGCGGCGTATGGCACAACCTTGCGGTCAAACGCGGTACTGCAGACGTATCTATATATTTTGTTGCAATAAAAGCTTAAGACACGATAAAGCGTAGAGAAGGAAGTGGACGTAATTCTACTTTATGTGAAAAAGTTATATGACTGTAGAGCGAATGAGTAGACAGACCTGTGCTCCCCTTCTCCAGTCCACTCCCGTAGGCGAACACTTGTCCAGCGTCTCCGCCGTGTCCCGGCTCGCCCACGCGCACTTTAAACGGACTGCCGGGGATGTGGGCTCCGTTGAAGGTCACGTGGACGTCGTGCACGCCGTTCTCCCGTGGGATGAAGCGCACGGCGTACTTATCTGGAGGTGCACAACGTCAGAAACATTTTAAAAGATAAAAATAGAGGTGTCAATGATCGATTGATATTTCATTTAGTTTCTTACCAAACAATAGCAAAATCATACTACACTACTCATGTTCATACTACACCAACTACCACCAATGGCCATTACCAATAACACAAGTAAACCCCTAGGCCCCGGGCAAAGTAACCCAGGAAAGTCTTTGCCAGATCTACCAGACTATGTCAGTTTTTGTGCATGAAATTTAGAGTCCAAAATCCGGAGCCCAAAAATTGATGTGATTGCATAATCAGTGGTTTCAGAACGGCATTTTACGACATTAACCAGAAAACCTGACACACGCCACCCAAGAGACGAGGCCGTTGTATCTCCGGACTACGCCTGCAAATGTACTTCCAACTTTGACCTGTAAATAGCACCAGTGGCCTTTACCTAATTGACCCCATATTTACCCCCGAGGACTCTTCAGGAGTCTTGAGCTAGTGCGAGACTCTTGGTACGCCAGAACCAACGAATTGTCCATGCATCACTCGTGGGGGGACAGTTCGGTGAGTCTGGATTAAGCAGCACGACAAATCAGACAGTCGTCCACGTTCGGGTGATCCAATCAGCGACCCGTTAAGGTGGGCTTTGTTCGACTCCATACCACTTGTCACACCTACTGCGGTGTGATTTGATAACTTCATCACTACCTTTTCCTCCAACCTGCTTACTCCATACCTAATGATCGTTCTAAACGTGTGTGATGTGTGGACAAATCATTTTTTCCGACTTGGTAGGCTAACAGACTTCCAGTGAGTGAATAATAATCTAGTAACGAAAGCATTTCGCTGCTCAGCCACTGAATACGTTTTGCTAGCACCTAAAATGATTCAAACTGTGCTGCCCAGTAGCTTAGTCAGTTAGGCAGTGTACTGGAAAGCATGCATGTGCCTTCCACGCATGTGCCTTGGCGTGGTGAGTCGGTGGTTTGAATCCCACCACTGACGTATTTCCCGCATGTCTACCCCCCATCTTCACCTGTTTCCACTAACCCTAATAAATAAAGCTTGGAAAAAAAGAGCCTGAATGGGCTGGAAAAAAAAAAGATTCAAACTCACCTTTCTCCAGTTCAGTGACCACACACTCGTCCAGGGCTCCGGACGGAGCGTGCACCGTGGCCTCCATTTTGCCTTGTGCTCCGTTCAGCTTGACAGCAAACGATGCTGGGTGGTTGACCTTCAGACCTGACTCCTAGAGAGTCACACACGTTAGCAGCTCCAGATCACAGCAGAATGCAGTAAATGGCATATGTGTGGTGTGTGTGTAATATAGGTGTATTGAATGAATCCATTTACCTGAGCTCTTTTTGGCTAAACTACTGCAGAGTGCCATATACAGTTTAGAGTGAACAAGGTACCAAGTTAAAACTTAAATAATAACTAATGTGGAGCACGCCGCTCTGAAGCATATATAGGAATTCATTTGGTTCTGAGCATCGTGAGCATCGCTAAGAGTGTACCGATCCGATCTTCTAGTTGTGGTGGGCACCGATCAAAGCTCCAACGTGTGGAGGCCCAGACGGTCTTCTTGCTGTGGCTTAGATCACAGCACACACACCACGGTGAGATCGCTTCCCGTCACGGTCGTATGCTGCCCAAATCCACTTGTCACAAAATTAGAAAATGGTGCTTGCCCAAAACGTGTTAACTGGTATAATAACACTTGGAAAAAAAGGTTATGGAAGGATTTTCACAAGAGATTCTGGGGAAAACTAACAATTGGCACAGACTGCTGATACCAAGTTGCTATGAATCGACCACAAGTCAAACCCTGGTCTCGCAGTCCAGAGTCAGATGCTTCTTTGGTTTTTCAGAACAAATATTTCAGCCTTAATATAACTGTTAGAATTCTTTTCTTGCCGTGACCAGTGAATGTGTGGTTGCCGGGCTGTCTGCAGTAGTTGTCAAACAAGAGTGATGAATTGTTAAAGGTCTTTATGTGAAACACGACAAGACAAGGAGAGGATGGAGACATCTGGAGACACTGGGAGCGCAATAAAATAAAATGCTACATTAATTACCTCCGCCAAGGAGGTCTCATGTTTTCTGTTGCGTATGTTGACTCAAAAAGTTATGTTAGATGCAGCCTCTTTAACCTGTTCATAACGCAGACACAGTGCCATTCATGACAATGGCACTGTGTCTATTACAGCATCCACGGCGCCGCAAGTTCTCCTCCCCTTGTCGGCTTGTCTGGGATGTCTATCCCCAATCTCTTGAACCCAGTTTCCGACTAATCCTATCCAATAAAGGAAAAGAAAAATGGCCCAAGGAACAATGCATGAAAACTTAGATGACCAGAGATGGCAAGTAACGAAGGACAAATACTCAAGTACTGTACTTAAGTAACATTTTCAAGTATCTGTACTTTCAGAAGTACATTTTTCTGAGATTACTTTTTACTTGTACGAGTAAATTTTTAACAAAAATATCTGTACTTCTACTCCTTACTTTTACCAAAACAGGCTCGTTACTTTTTTCTTTTTTTTGCATTGACAGGGTAGGATAAGATGTATAATATGAGTCAGTAGGGGGCGCTGATGCATCGAGTACAGTCCAAGTTATTAAATTAATAAGTGGTTTTCATTTAGTCCTGAGATATAAGCTAAATTAGGTTAGTTTGTTAGTCATTAATTAAAAAATAAAATTGACAAACTAACATTGACAAAAAAGGCATTTTATATACAATTTTATTTTTTGTATTTTGTATAAATACTTTCAGGCTGTACTCTTAACTACTCAAGTAGCTATTTGGATCAGTACTTTATAGTCTTACTCAAGTTGTTTTTTTTACTAATGTATTTAACTCTTACGCAAGTAGGAAATCTGGGTACTTTTGCCATCTCTGGAGATGACCCAGATTAGAATATGCTGGTTAATGAGGTTTCAATAATAGTGTCAAATGAAAAACTATGTATTGTTGGTAGAGCTAGAGAGGTACATAACCTGAGGTAGCAGAGCATATTTAAACCCACACAGGAAGCACTGCAGGCCACCTCAAACACATTAACACACCAACATACCAATGAACTGTCATTAGGGCTTTTTCAACTGCTGGATGCATTCACATTAACCCTTTTCCTGCCACACACAGACTTGTATTAGGCAAGAGACATTAACATTATATCTTATCAGTTCATTATATTTTTGACGGTGTAATATTATTGTCATTTCCTGACAGTGCTACTATTATATTTTTCTACTAAGCTGTTATTTATTTGTTTTATTTTTTCCGGCATCAGCGTCGTTTTTCCATCTTTATTGGATAGGATTAGTCGGAAACTGGGTTGATGAGATCGGGGGTAGACATTGCAGACAAGTCGACGAGTGTAGTCAAACTCGCGACACTGTACGCTGCGGTAGACGCAGCGCCACTAACATGAATGGGGTCGCGTTAGGTGCGGTGTCCATAACCACTCGGCCAACGAGGACCCCCACTATGCTGTAATTTATTAAATTGTATAAATAAAATAAATATAATAAATAAATAAAAAATAAATAAAAAAATTGTAGTATATTCACAGTGTTATTATATATTTTTACTATGTTATATTTACTGTACCAGGGTGTGAACCAAATGCCTTCCAGTAGTGTTTTATCCATGACCTGGCAATAAAAGTGATCATATTATATGTCCTTATATGTCCTTTATAATCAAGGTCATCCTTATGAGTAATATTTGGCAAATCCTCGAAAGCATGTCAAAATAAAAATCTGTTAAAAATTAATTCACCGGGTTATCCCGTGGCATAGTGGTTAAAGACGCCGCTCCGAGAATCAATCTTGTTGCTGTGGCTTGAGACCACAGCAAGACCGCTTCCCCTCATGTCCGCTAGTCCGCGCTCTCTCATCCCTTCCCTTGTCACACTAACAATAAAATTAGAAAATGGTGCTTGCGCTGAAATACACTAAACTAAAATAAATGAAATAAACTAAAAAAATAAATAAAATAATCTACAATAAAGGTGTGGTATTTTGCCACCCAAAGAGTTGAGGGTAATAGATATCAGTCACTCCCTAGCAGAAATTGTCACCACGCTCCCAAGTGTCTCCAGATCGTTAGCTCCGTAATGGAGAGGGAGGGACCTACGCCCCCGGAGGGCGTGGCCTGCCCCCCGGCAGGGCGTGGCCCGTCTTGCCGTGTCTCACCTGAAGGCCAGTAACAGCGAGACGCCGGGCGTCGCCCACGGCAGCGACCACTGGCACCAGGTAGGGACTGTCTGGGATGTGCTGGTCGTTGAACTTCACAGACACCTCGTAGTCCCCTGGACACACAAGATGGACAGTCAGAGAAGACAGGGGGTGTCAGTGTTAATGCTGCAGTTCGCAGTGCAGCGAGTTCTCCTCCACTCGTCTGCGATGTCTACCCCCGATCTCTTCAACCCTGGATTAATAATAATGGGTTAATGGTTAATAATTATATACAATGAAGATGAAAAACTTTCCATTTTAACATAAAATTCAACAATCATCACAGAAATTGAAAAGCATTGTGGGATACTTTGAGTGCACTATATACATAGTGCACAATGAAATATAGAGCACTAAAGCCCCACTGGCGTACTTAAGGCCAGCACGGCACAGTTCACATGCACATCCACCCCGAAAATCGCTTCTCCACAAGGTCAAATAGGCCACACCAGGTTTCAGGACCCGCTGAGATGTGGGTCCAGAATCTGGCCCTCCTTGGCCACATTTGCTGGTCGCCGATTGGTCACACTCAGAGGGGGTGACACAACGTGGCCGGCCAATCACAGGAGGGGGGAGGGGGGGGGCGTGTGCCCTCCTCCCATCCCCCAGTCTGGCAGGCATCAATAGAACAAAGGTAGAGAGTATCACCTGCCACCAGTGGGGTGCCACCACCCTTGGCTTCCTCCCCCCTGCTGTGCAGCAGCCACAGCAAAGTGTTGTGAATTCAGGGAGGGGTGTCACACGTGCACGGGTGGGGGTGAGCACTGGCGTTATCAAAATTTGAGTTTTTTTTTAATTCGGCACTGCCCCTTCGTGGTTGCGTTAGAACAGTGGAAACACCTTCCCTGTAAACTGAACTAAACTAAACTGAGATGCACCGAACTGTGCCTTGAGCTTTTTTGCGGAAAAGTGGCTTATATTTCAGAACATTGCCCCAAGTGGACCATTTCAGACTTGCCGGGTTCCGGTGCCACGTAGCTGACTCCACACGACCCGTCCTTGTGGTCTTCAAAGGAGATCTCTGCCCTGCTGGGACCTTCCACCGCCACAGACAGACCTCCAGCCCCTGCCTCCCGGGTCCAGATGTTGAACTCAGCTGAACACACACATTATACACAGAAATGGTACCTTCATAGCCATGCCACCTAGTTAAATTACTTTATATGGTTTTCATGAAAAGGTCACAACGATCAGTTTGTGTGCCGCAATAGCTCAGGTTGTCAAGACAGTGCACTACCAAGCACACATATGCCTTAGTGGTGCGGAGAGTTGTGGATTTGCTTTACCGGATGTCTCCTTCACCCTTTCCCAGCCAATCGTAAATAAAGGTCAGAGCGAACAGTTAACCATACTCCTCAAGGTGAATAAATAGTTAAATCTAGGCCTATGCACTAGTCCTGACTGTGAAAAATGTATCTCCAAAATCTATTATCATCTTGTTGACACAAATGATCCGCCGCCATGGAGGCTCATGTAAAACCATGACATCCCCGATGTTGCACCTCAGTCAATGGCAAAGATCCAGTATCACTTTTAACAGTCAGGCGGCGCCGTACGCCGCCTCTGGGTCCCCAGTGTCCACCTCTAGAGCAGTCGGAGTATACCCCCAACCTGCCCCCCCCCCAGTGGACAGGGTCGATACTGCACCAGGATTTTGTCATAAATCAGCATTTGTAGTGATACCCACCCATGTTCGGGAGTCCAAAACTAAAGAATGGAAACGGGTAGAAACTTTTTTTCTGATGAGAAAGGAAAGTCTGAAGTTTCCTTTGCTAGGTGTGTTGTTGACATGGACACAGAACTTAATTTTCTATGGTCTTGAAAAACACCATGCACTGGGACGCGCCAAATTTGAAAAGATCTGGCAGTGAATGAGTTAAAATCTATTGAAAGCACCATCCCGTGTCGTCAGTGAGCAGTGCAAGACGTGGGTACCTGGCTCCCCGACCAGAGCCTTCTCTAGCCCGGGTCCTGCAGCGCTGACCTTGGCGGCCCCGCCCTCGCCCAGGGGCCCCACGGTGAACTGGAAGGGACTGCCTGGGACATGGGCGCCGCGGTAGGTCACGCTCACCGAGTGCACGCCCATCTCCGTGGGGACGAAGCGCACGCAGTACGTCCCGTTCCCCACGGCCACCAGCTCGGCCGTGCAGGTGGCCCCCGACGGAGAGGTCACCTCCGCTTTCACCTCCTGGATGTTGATTTCTTCACATCACAAGGGACATCGAGGGGGAAATGAGGAATTAAAGAAAGTTATATTCTTTTCTAGACTGGCAAGTCAAAACAAATAAATCAGGAGGGCACACGCCCCCCCCACCCCCACTTCCTGTGATTGGCCGGCCGCGTTGTGTCACCCCCTCGGAGTGTGACCAGCGATCAGACGAACAAAGCCCACCTTACGGGGCGTTGATTGCATCGCCAGAGACGGGGACGACAATCTGATTGGTCGGGCTGGTTGATCGAGACCCATCGGACCACCACGAGGGATGCAGGCCATTTCAGTGGTTGATGATTTATTCTGCCCGTTAGATGTAAATGTAGGTGAAACGTGTGCATGCGTGTAGAGCTGCAACCGATTAATCGATGATAATCGATTATTAAAATAATCATCAACTAATTTGATAATCGATTAATCAGCAGCGATTAATCGATTACTTGTTTGGCTCAAATGTGTTGATATAATACAATAAAGACATGTAAGCTTGGGTGAATACCTAAAAAAAGGACATTTTAGCAATGAGTGGAGAAAGCGAAACAGAAAAACATTTGCAATATTAATATTGCAAACTTAGAATAATGTGCGCTACTAAATTGATGCAATTTTAATGAGCCGATTAATCGATTAATCGTCAGGAAAAATGGGCGATTAATCGATTATCAAAATAATCGTTAGTTGCAGCCCTATATGCATGATCACATTTTAAATTCAACACTGTTCTCCCATTCTCCAGGTCTACGCAGAATTAATCTTTACAACATTCTTGAAATTGTAACGCAGATTAGAGTTAACTTGATTTGCCTGGAATGAGGAATTATGCGTTACTAGTTATTATAATAATAATACAAAAATATAGATTAAAAAAGTAGTATTTGAATATGTGAAGAAAGGTGGAGATCTACTGCCCTCCATCTATAAAAGACCCAGAAGAGGGCAGTAGGAGAGAAAATACACTGGAACAAACATTAAGAAAACATCGATCTGGATAAAATGGTTGGGAATATTTTTTATCGTCCCCCTCTAGTCTAACCTACAACACCAGACACGCACCAGTCTGCCGGGGGCCCAGCGGGTGCCACAGTGCCACC
>OMKY01057577.1:0-12180 GCA_900302395.1 Bregmaceros cantori | reverse complement strand
AAAGACAGAGGGAGTGAGAGAATGAGACTCTGATTAGGCCAACGGAGGCCAGATAGCCAAAAAAAAAGAAAGAACATGCCTTCCTAAAAAGAGAAATGGCAGCAACAATCCTTGGACACAAATTTGCTATTAGTAATAGCATTGGACATCTGATCGGCAGTGTAAGAAACAAGTTAAAATTACTTCCTTTGTGGCCACCTGACTTTTTGGCCCCACCACATCTGGACGATGTAAACAAGCCACAATATGATGATTATCACAAGCACCACACACGCACCTATCATCACGTTTATAGTATGAAACAGAAACCCTCACATATCATCATGCACATGCGGATAGTGTTGTCAAGCAAAACAGACTCACATAGGACTCCATGACAAGCAGAGAAGGTAAAAGTACTCCCATTTTTTTACTTGAGTATGAGTTCAAAGTGCTGATCTAAATATCTACTCAAGTCAAAGTAGAAAGTAAAGGTTCTGAAATGTACTCAAAGCATTTTTAAAAGTAAAAAAGTACTAATAAATGTCATGAAATAATCATTCTTTCGCTTAAATGTTGCATGTATTAAAGTAGAAAGTACTGATATTTGTAAGGGAAATGTACTGAGTATAAGTAAAAAGTAATCAAATAAATACTTCTAAAAGTACTTGTTTTAGAATCTACGTAAGTACAGTAGTGAAGTATTTGTACTTAGTTACTTGCCATCTCTGATGAGAGGAGAGATGGAGAGAGTGTAGGGACAGGCTTGGGGAGAGAGTTGGGAATAGAGAGATGAACAGAGAGATCAGGAGAAAGAGATATCAGGAGAGGGTGAGAGAGAGATCAGGAGAGAGAAAGAGAGAGAGAGACAGAGAGAATGATTTGCCCAACTGGGGTCAGACAGTAAAATGGCAGGGCAAGGAGAGATTGAGACAAACTGGCTAAAAGCAGTGAGTCAACAGGAGACCAGGGCATCATCCACATGAATACTGATACAATTGGGACAGACATGAAGAAAGGATGTCTACTACTCTACTCGCACGGGGACACTGGTGGCTTCTGTTAGGCACAGACTTAAGACCTCGTTATACCCTGCGGAGCGGGACAGAATCAATCTATCCGTTCCAGACATTCCTCCCGGAGCTTGTGTTTAAGCCTCTGCCCGTATACGGATGTAAATTAGAAATCCACTAGAGGGTGGTGCTGAGTCGTCACAATAGAAAATATGAGGATTATTGTTTTATTTTAAGATTCCCCTGGTGCATCCAGCAAAAGCAACAAGCTTCCTAGCTAGAGCCAGAGAGAGATAAAGAAACTGAGACAAGGCCCCGTCCTGATTCCGCATCCGTCGGGGCTATTGATACATCAGGGCAATTGTACGGGCCGACGCATGTTTCAATCAATACCCAAAAGTGGCCCAAGTCTAGCATCCTGGTAGCGCTCCACTGAATGACCGTCATTATGAATTCATGCGTGGGTCACACACGCAGTCAACCATGAATCCAACACAACCTTGTCATTGTCACCCAAGTGTCTACTGTGTCTGAACCCACAAACATCATGTATGAATTCTGTATTATTACAGCTGACAAAAATGTGAGGGTAAAAGTTGGATGAGATATTTGAGGAACACTGATTTTCTACCATAGAGCCGGCAGCACCCAGACCACCGGCCTCTCTTCCTTCCACCATTCATTCCACGCTATCACCTCATTTAACTCAGCCCAACGCCTGCTCCGTTGGGTCGTTACCACCGCCATGTGCTGCCGGCCTCACTTTTTTCATCTGTTGGTTTTAATGACACAGTTTTGTCTCGCTCTTTCTCACCGATTCTCTCGCCCCCTCTGCCAATCAGAACACCAAGATCCGCTGGTCGTCATGACTACCGGGCGTCAAACACTGTTAACCAAGATGACCGTGAGCGTGTGTCCGTGTGTGTGAGACAGAGGGAGAGCAATAGAGAGCGATAGAGTGTGTAAGGGAAAAAGAGAGATGTTAGAAAGTGACAGAGAGTAATTATTAAAATTACATAATTTTTTTCCCCTCAGAAAACACAGACATGAAGGCTGTCATAGTTACCTAAAGGCCAGCAAAAGACAGAAAGATAGAGAAAGAAAGAGAAAGAGAAAGTGACAGTGAGAGCAGAGAGATGAGTGGAAGAGGGGGAGGGTCAGAGAGAGAGAGAAACAAGAGATAGAGCCGAGAGAGATATAGACAGAGATAGAGGAACAGACAGACAGAGAAATTAATGGAAAGACATAGAAGAGAAAGTGACCAAGAGAAGGACTGAGAGAGAAAATAGAGAGAGTGACAGTGAGAGCAAAGAGGAGAGGAAGACAGGGGGAGAGACAAGGGGAACGAGAGAGGGAGACAGACGAGAGATAGATATAGACAAAGAGAGAGGGACAGACAGAAAGAGAGAGAAATAAATGGAAAGACAGAAGAGAAAGTGACCGAGAAAAGGACGGCGAGAGAAAAGAGGCAGAGAGTGACCGTGAGAGCAGAAAGGAGAGGAAGAGAGACAAAGACAGCGAGAGAGGGAGATAGAGGCGTAGAGATAGAGAGAGACAGAGAGAGACAGATTGATTTGATTTGAGAAAGACAGTCAGAGACAGAGAGAGAAGCAAATGGAGAGAGACGAAAAAGTGACACAGAGGACAGAGAGAGAAAAGAGAATGTGAGAAATAGCTCCTGAATGATCAGACTGTTTATCAGTTGATGTGATGGGGGTGACGGCCAGCCGGAGGCATGCCAACCTCAGCCACAAACAGCTGGCACCGAGCGCGAGCCCAGTCCATGCACAGCTTAATGAATAAATACAAAAAAAAAAAACACACTCCAGTGTGTGTCTTTTGTGTACATATTGGTAAGGGTGACTAGTTACAGATAATCAACTCTTCAATTCAATTGCTTCCGTAGAGGAGAAATGGAAAGAAAATGAAATAAAATAAAATTCTCTGTGAACAGGGGCATGTTGTTGGCGGCTAACGCGCCCATGTTCATGGCGCTGTGTCGCTGTCTAGCGTCCACAGTACCACGAGTTCTCCTCCCCTCGTTGGCTTGTCTGCGATGTCTACCCCGATCTCTTCAACCCAGTTTCTGCCTAATCCTATCCAGTGAAGATGATGATGCCGGAAACTCGATTTGGAAAAACTGATTCGAATGAATCTAAGATTACTTCAACACTTCTGTAAACTCTAGTACTCACTTGCTGAGGATAAAAACCGAGCCAGCTACCGTGTGTCTGGGGTCTGTGTGTATCTGTGTGCCATGTGCAGCACAGTGACGATATGGCGACTGTTCGTCAGCATCCAGTACATGCTGCTGCGCTGACAAGGTGTTTAGATTCTGTGACATCTCGCTGACTGCTTGTATGCGCCAGACCAGCGCTGTGTGCAGTGAATAACCTCGCACTGAATCACACGCCGCACACAGCACGCACAAGGAAGCCAGTGGGGGGCAGCAAAATCACCTTGTTACTGTAACCAAGTAGGCTGGCAAAGTCGGAACAAATGAATCATCCACACATCGCACGCGACGAGAACGATCATTTGGTCTGGATTAAACAGACAGAAGTGGAACAGAAAAAAAGTGTCCAAAAAAGTGTCGAACGAATGAAGTTATCAAATCACAGAGCCTGAACTTGGGCGACAATCTGATATTTCCGCCTGGTGGGTCCAGACCCACCAGACTGTCCAGTTGCGTGCGATGCATGGACGATTCATTGGTTCTGGCTTGCAAGACTAGTAACCGAGTTTAGGCTGTAACTGGATTGTATTCTATGACATGAAAAAACACCATTCGTGTTAACCTGCTGCAGTCAGTGCCCATGGCCAAGGCACTGGCTTAGAATCTGGAGTCGGCCCCTGCATGCTGCACCGCGGCTGCCGACCACTCCTCAGAGATTGGTTAAATGTGGAGGAAGAATTCCACTGTACATGTTATGTATGTGTGACTAAATAAAGAGCCTCATCAACAATAACTGAACACCACTCACTGGATGTCTGACATCTAGGGCTTCTGCATGCAACTTACTCTCTAGCCAGCCTAGCTTAGCCACCATATTTTACTGGAAATGACGCCATGACGGTGTGACACTTCGGCACGTTGCGCTTCCTTTGCATGCTTTGCATGCCGCCAGCATCAGACTACAAACAGAACACAACAAGACCTCAGAAGACGTGAGTGTTCGCTAGTACGCAATATCGACATAATTCCACACTACATACACACGTGCATGTGTATGTAGTGTCCATCGGTCTACAATGGGTTTAAAGCTGTTTTTTAATCATCCAGGCACTTTCAGTGCACTGAAATTTAACCAACAACTCTGCGTCCTATGCACTAAAAATAGTGACATGAGTGCACAAGTGCGCCTTTTCAGACACATCGAATGACATTTTCCTGGGTTGGTCACATGGGCCACACTGTCTCCGAGTTCCCAAACAAACTAAAGATGGAAATCAGCCTCCAGCTAACTCCTACATCTTTTCATTAATGTGTATGCATACTGTTCTAATAGGATCAGCCCATTGCAAATAAAATCCATATTTAAATATCCCCTCTCATCCACTCTATATCCCTTTGTTGTCTTGGAAATGATATGAATACATTTACAATGTTAATGTAATCAATTAGCAATATGACCCCCCCCCCCCCCACACACACACACATCTGGTACCATCACAATCATTAAAACGATAACTAGTATCACTTATAAACGACTGATTCAAATTGGCATCTCAACACTTATGCTTGATTGAAAATATGATCCAGATGAACAGTGGGGAGGGTGACCCTTGGGCGTCCTGTAGACATGTTTGACCTTAGTTTTACTGCTGTGAAGAGTAATTACAGAAGAGACGAGCAAACAAGAGAAAGGTTTAGGATTTGAGCCAAATGCCTATGGCTTTGATGCTTGGTAAATGTCACCGTCAATACATACATTTGCTGTATGTGCGTGTCTTTGTGTGTGTGTGGGAGTGTGATAGCGGGTGAACTCAAACTCATACTTTGTTTAATTATATAGCATCGTTCATGCAGAGCAATACAAGGTGCTTTACAGAAACAGAACATTGACCCGTACAACATTACCCACAGCCTCCCATTATAAGCAACCAGGCACATACTTACCCACAGACATACACACTCAGACCCACATACAGTAGGCTGATGTACCGATGATGGTAACATCTTAGTTATAAGCCAGGTCAAAATGATGTGTAATAGACTGTCTCCATGGCCCTGATGGCCTCCGGTAGACTATTCCACAGTCATAGAAGCTGAAAGCAGCCTCTCCGTGTGATTTGGAACCGACCATGCCACAGAGCCAGCACGATACAATTAAAAAAAAAAAAATCCAATAAAGGAAATAAAAATAATTTCTGAATAAAATATAATTTTTGAAACCTGTTTCATGAGTGAATAATTCCGCAGCTGTCTTTGTAATAGTATGACTCTGCCACTAGTACATTAAATGTTCACTCTCAGAAGCTGCAGTACCTATAGGAACATGCACATGTATGGACACGTGAATGCACTGACAACACGTGCGCACAAAAGAAATCCACACACACACACACAACCATATGCAAATGCACACATAGACAAACACACACTGCATGCTATATTCATGCAGCTTTTGTGCTTTCAGAAAACCTGCATCCAATCGCTTGCCTCTATTTAGGTCATCCTACCCTCACTATTTTACACATTCTCTCCCTATCTCTCGTCTGTCCCTCTCTTTTCCATCTCTCTCTCTCTCTCTCTCGCTCTCTCTCTCATCCCTGTCTCTCTCACTCTCTCTCTCTCGCTCTCTCTTTCGTTCAGTCTTTGTCTCTCTCTTCTGTCTCCATCTTTGTCTGTTTTCTCTCTATTCTGTCTCTGTCTCCCTCTCAAATCAAAACCAAGATCAAATATGGCTTTATTGACATGTTAATGAGCATAATACATTGCCAAAGCATACCTAGCAAACATAATATACAGCAAAAAAGCAATATAAAGCCTTTAAACATAACCATGAACACACTGTATAATGTCTGTAATAAACATATGTACAGGATTTCCATCATCCGTACTGTAATAGAAATACGTCTTCATATCAGCGAACATGAAGATTCATCTCTCTCCTGTCCACTGGTCTCTCAGTCGTTCACAGTCTGACACATGTTGTGCTGCTATAACGGCACATTCACTTTTCTCACCTGGGAGATATTACAGTGCTGCCTTGTTAGGGATATTCTCTAATTCTTCTCTAATGTCTTTATGTGCATCACAGTGTAATGGACCAATTCAAAACCTACGTCATCACTGGCGTTCCGCACCACTGCGCGCGAATCCTCTACCGAAACAAAACAGCCGCTGTATGTGCGGTTTGGCTCGACATTGGAGAAACGCATATATTTTGATAGAAAATGGATGTAAAACCTGGGGGTAAACGTACAATGGACATAATTACATGTCATTATAATTCAATTGAATAGTTAATCACAAAACAAAGTGAGGACACCACTTGGTGATCGCATATGAAACTGCTCAAGGTACGTTTTTGCATGTAATTCTTGTCGTTTGGTGCTAATTGCCTGCAATACTCGGCTAAACCCCTAGGTGACGATATAACACCACTATGTGGTGAGACAAGATGCTGTCATATCCTCTGAAAAGTATTTCACATCAAAGCTTACACTCAGAATGGAAGCAGAGCTGGTACGAGATTTGCTCGTCACGTGATGCTTGAATCTAGATAATCCATTCATGATGCATAAAATGCAACGCTGGGCAGGATCACATGTCGTGACTTCCAGTAGGGTAGAATCACTGCAGAGCGTCAGGATTTCTTTACCGTGAATGTCACGTGACTGGCATTGTTCTACACCAGTCCACGTTTTGCATCTGAACACTTCCTTGCCATCAATCTTTTGGGACTTTACATGTAAGTAGTAAGACTTTAATCATGTTTGTGAACAACAAGGATGAATATGCCCGCAGCTCTCTGATAAATCATACGTGCCAATGGCTTTTTGTCAACCATGCACGCGCAGCCACTTCTGCTTACAAACATTGAATTGGTCTATAGGAAGTATAGCTCTGTCTCTACCTTTCCTTGGGAACAAAGTGTACATTTCTCTCACTCTGTCACTCTCTCACTCTCGCTTCAGTCTTCGTCTATCCTTTCAGCTTCATCTCTCTTTTCTCTCTCTTCTGTGTCTCTTTCTCATTCTCTCATATTATTGTATCTTCCACTAGTGTTGTTAATGATATTTGTAATTATACTGTTGCAGAATGGCTCCATCCCACAGTGGACCAAAGATATCTTGAATTGTAGCAGCGCTCATCAATTCACAGAGACTGAGAATGACCATTCACCACAAATAACTGGGATGTTGGCCAACACGGCACTGCTGGGGGATGTTTTACCGCTGTCTATACATTCTGCTGTTGACAATCAAACTGCTTGTTTAGTTTTCATTATATAGTGACTGGGAGCGGGGCATGCATGGGGGAGCACACTCGTAGTGTTTTGTGGGTTTAGCGCAATAAACATCTTCCTTTCCAAAAAAACTATACTGAATGATTTAGTTTGTCCCCGCGCTGAACTTATGATCCAGACTTGTGTGAGTATGAACGACTCCGTGCAAACACGGCGTAATTAGCACAAAACACAAAATAGCCCAGGCACACACACACACACACATACACACACTCATTCGAGATGGCTTCCCTTCCCTCCCCCTTATGATAATTGATTGAAAATTCATGAATATGAAGAAATTAATCTTAATAATTGGAACATTTTTTGTTTTCAAGTTGAAAAAATGTATTTATATGGGGTATTTTTCTGGAAAAGAAATCCATCCGATTAATCAATTAATCATTTCAATAATCTGCAACTAAACAACTATTGAAATAATCGTTACACCATGAGGAAATAATCATACACCATGACGTTAGAGCATTCACTCCCTCTAGGCAGGACATCGGACCATTACCAGAGCTACATACTCTTGTAAAATCACTGCTGTATCAAAGTCACGGACATCGTACATTCCCACAGGAAATGAAACTCTGACATCCTCCGCAATTATTCTGAATTTCCAGAGGTCCCTAGGTAATATAATGGCAGTGCGAATTGGGCTCATGTTGATGAAATCATATCTATAGCAAATCAATCTCTCTTTCTCTTGCTCTCTCTCCCCTATGTCCTACGACACTGTTTTAAAAATAATAATTTGGTTAAGTATCATATGCCTAATTCGTTATTCTGTCCAGTACAGACTCTTTGGCAGATCCGGCAACTTGACGCACATGCACCGTGTGTTTGGCACTCCGCGGTTCATATGGTGTGGTGTTCCCCAAAAATCTGACTTAATTTCTAATTTGTGTAAAAATTTGAA
Source organism: Bregmaceros cantori (assembly GCA_900302395.1). NCBI lineage: Eukaryota > Metazoa > Chordata > Actinopteri > Gadiformes > Bregmacerotidae > Bregmaceros > Bregmaceros cantori. Next base: position 3,808 of record OMKY01057577.1, on the reverse strand, counting down.
TATATATGAATATTAAATATTCATTGTCTTTAAGACTTTATACAGTGTCATGACTAATTGTATGACTACTAAAGGACATTGTAATCTATTGATCAACGGTTTTCTTTTTCAAGGTGCACAATGTGCAAATGTTTGAAATTATTTTAATGTTTTGAATCTTATTCAAATCTTGAAGTTTGTTTTTAAAGCTGTATTATTGTGCAAGGGTGTATGCATGCACATTTATATTCATCATTCATTTGAGTGTGTGCACGGGTTTGAATGTTATAACTTGGATGGCAGCTGACTGGACAGATGGTGTACAGAACCAATATTAGTGTGCACAACTACACACAGCCATGGCATACGTTCTGCATGCTCAGTCCATGCCAATGTGAATAAAAGCAAGCAAGCACACACACACACACACACACACACACACACACACACACACACTGGTGTAACTTATTTTTGCTGTGTTAACATACAAACACTGATTTGTTACTGAAAATGAAACACCACCTCAGCAACATAACATTGAAAATAATTGAGAAAAACTAGTTTTGAATCTTTAAAATAATTGTCAGATTACATTGTGGATTTCTGAGAAATGTTCTGTACTAAACATTTGAATTTCAGCATCTATCATTTGAGGGATCAAATCAGGGATATTTAAGTTTACAGTAGGCCTATACAGCATACAAGAGAAAGGCTATTTTGAAGAATGGGCCACCTCACGTTTTCTAAAATATAAGACTCAAGATAGTGATTTTATGTCATTAAAAATCTGAATGTTCATGCAGAACTTAAAAGCATAATTGTATGTGACTGATTCTATTTATTGCATTGGCGTATCTTCATCAAGTTTTCAGTATCCACAAGAAGCGAAGTAAATGACTAAGAGTCCATTTGATACCATTTGTTAATTAAACACAAGTGTGTCCTCTTTTTGGAGATTTGAAATATAGTCACCCTATCCTACGCGATAAATTTTGAACGGATGGATGGATTTGTCCCATATTCTGTATCTTAATGCTCTAGGGTAGCTTAATTACAAGATGTCTCCTGACTGGGTTGATGGATTTGCTCGATTTTATTAAGCTTTTGTTTTTACAATAGTTGAACAATAGTTCAAGATAAAGCATATAAATGTAATTTCATATAAAGCATACCGTTTGTCCAGCACCCTGTACAATTCTGATTCCTTGAAAGAAATTGTTAAATACTACAAAAAGCATGGCTCTACAATATGGGTTTCATTAATGCTTTGATTGCGTTTCGGGGATATCCCTTCTAGTTATTACTAACTGTAGGGCTGCAACGATTAGTCGATTAATCGATGACTAATCGATGATTAAATGAATCGACAACTAATGCAATAATCTCTGATGAATTGAATCATTGATATTATCAGCATTTTTTGCTGACACCACCACCTATTGGTTTACACAAATTTGATATTACTTAATAATTTCTGGACATCCAAAATATGATTGATGATTATTCAACATGATTGATGCTTGAAAACATGAATATGAAAAAAAACAAACATCAAAATATAGCTGAGTAAGTAACTAAATTGTTGCATATTTAAAATATCCAAGCAATTAGGCGATTAATAGTTTAAATAATCGGCATCTAACTGACTATTGAAATAATCATTAGTTCCAGCCCTAGTGAATTCCAGCCCTAGTGAATTGCGCAGTGTACGATGTAACGATTATTTTGATCATCGATTCGAATCTGCCATCTTTAGAGACAAATAGTCTGAGCTACGGCAGTGCGCAACATCGGAAGGATTATTAACCTGGAACATTATTGATATTGCAAACATTTAACAACATATATCAGACACATTTAAGTGGAGGACGGACCAACCAAGCAAAAATGAATCGCTGTCGATTAATCGACTATCAAATTAGTTGCCAATTAATTCAATAATCAATTATCTTCGATTATTCAATGAATCAGTAGCAGCTCTACTGTGATTCAAATTCTGGGTCATATCACCCAGCTCCAAGGGAAAATATCAAAACCTGATTTCCTTCATCCCCATTCATTTGAAACGACTGAATTGTGTCGGTGGGTCATACACAGATGACAGGATCCACAGCAACTTGGTGATCTCCATGGAAACACACTTGTTGCCATGGAGCAACAGGCTACGACAAAGACAGGAAAGGTGTGTGGAGGAGTGAGTGGATCTCAAACACCAGGCTACGACAGGCTCCGTGGGGCTAAGCTAACGGATTGTTCTAATGTGGGTCACTGCCTAATATGGGACACGAGCTCCAGTGGCTCTCCTCCCTAAACTAATGGATGTGAAACTATGGTAAAAAGCAAACTATGGTAAAGTGTCTACTATGGTAATGTGTTCAACACTACATTGCACTGTCCCACCTTAGGTAACTGACTGTCCCGCATTAGGAAGCTGCAAAAAAGGCCCACATTAGGGCAATCCACCCTGTGCTAACAAAGTACTGCTGCACCCCAGAGTGAGTAAGCAAGTTAGGTATGTTTTGACTAAGATCAGGGGAGAACCTATGGAAAGGACATGTATGGTGCCTGTGACTTAGTTGACTTAGTTACGGCCGTGTCGCGAGTTCTCCTCCCCTCGCCGACCTTTCTGCAATGTCTTCCGCAATCTCTTTCGTCAAACTTAAATTTTACAAAAAATCTAAATATGTCAATAAAATTAAAAATGGTGCTTAAACAACACAATATTTCCTATTAAATGACAACGAAGAAACCGTGATTGTGAAGTTTGTGGGTTCTTACATTATCGACCAGATCGCTTGTAGCCCAACAATCACACCCGCTCCATTCAAGCCCCCGTAGTCTATCCTTCACGGTCATTCATGTCTTCTGATTCCAAATGACAGGTAAATTATTTCAACTGTAATATGGAAGGGAGTAACATGCATACCATATTGACTTAATTCACTGGGGAAAGTTGTCTACTGTATTCATGAATAAAATCCTGAAATCTGGAGAGAGCCGACTGGATGAATAAAAAAGTACACCTTATTAGAGATTGGAAATGAATCATAAAACAACCAGATTTCATGTCTTTAAACATTCAAGCATTATTACTAATCAATAAAAAATAGAAAGCATTTTTTTCTATATTGGCTGTACATTAACACATAAACTATACTAACTATGTCTAACTTCCAGTAATGCCGTGATGATGTCTTTTACAATCCTAGTAAGAATGTGAACGTGAGAGGAATCATCGAACCGATACCAACACAGGAATCGCACGATCAGGATTTCATTGCGATATTGCCGTGTCTGCCGCTACTACCAGAGATGGCAAAAGTACTGGGATTTCTTACTTGCGTAAGAGTAAAATACATTTGTAAAAAAACAAGTCGAGTAAGACTACAAAGTACTGATCCAAATAGCTACTTAAGTAAAGTAAAAAGTACAGGCTCAGAAATGTACTCAAAAAGTATTTTTGAAAGTAAAAAGTACATGCTCTAAAATGTACTCAAAAGTATTTTTGAAAGTATAAAGTACAAAGTACTACAAATAAAATTTCATGTAAAATGCATTTTTTCAATGTTAGTTTGTCAATGTTATTGCTCGAATAAATTAACAACTAGCCTAACTTTGTTTATATCTCGGGACTAAATGAAATCCACTTATTAACTGGGACTGTACTCGGTACATCAGCGCCCCCTACTGACTAATATTATAGACGTTATCCTACCCCGTCAATGCAAAAAAAGTAGCGAGCCTGTTTTGGTAAAAGTAAGGAGTAGAAGTACATATATTTTTGTTAAAAATGTACTCACTACAAGTAAAAAGTAATCACAGAAAAAAA
>OMKY01057575.1:0-10005 GCA_900302395.1 Bregmaceros cantori | reverse complement strand
GGTGATCGATGGCGATGTGGTTTAGAATTATCTACTCCCTCTTCACTAGCTTTTCTGCAATGTCTACCCTTGATCCCATCAACCTAGTTTCCAGCTAACCTTGTTAATGTTTGTATGTATATGTATTACTAATAAAATGATATTTTTTACAGATACTTTTTTCAGTGTATCGCCATTAAGAATTCATCAGAATGCATCAGATGTACTAGAGGAGGTATACATCTGGAAATTGTTTTCGTTTTTTTTTTTTGGCAAGTGCAATTTTTCCCATTTTTATTGACTAGGTAAGCGTGAAAGGGGGAGAGTGAGGAAATCAAGTCTGCAGCACACATGTCGGTGAAGTGGTATACCTTGCACCTTCGCGTTCATTGTATTGGGGTAAACGGAAAGAAAATAAAGTGGTTAGGGTTAGGTTTAGAGTCGGGAGAGGGGTTAGGGTTAGGCTTAACCCGTAATCCCGCTGTGTCGAAACAACCTTGTGACGAAACCATTCTCAACCCACAAGCCCTATTCACTGGCAATACAGTTTTCAAGAGAGGCTAATCTACCGTTGGATACATTTTGATGACTAAAAGAACAGATACATAAAATGCCTAACAACACGCAGTGGGCGGTGAGCTGAGCCAACAGCGGAAACACATAAATCTGCCGCACGCGCTCTGTGGGGCGGGATCCCCCCTACCCACCCCCCCGTGGAGCGACCCTCTGTCTGCCCAGAAACTTGGTGACGCACAGCGGAGCCAAGACAACGGTGTTTATTTCTTTACAGCCATGATACTCAGACAAAGAAAAGTAAAAAAAAAAGTAGAAGCGGACTTGAGAATATTTCTTTTTAAGAAGTAATCCCTTACTGTTGCACCTGTCTATGCGTCACCCGTTATCAAATCCCTTGCGCAAAATCACAAGTAAAGTGAGGGGTTATATTTAAACAGAGGTTCAAGTTCTGTCTAAATATAATATAAGTGCACATATGTATGGACTCAGCTAACATCTGGGGAGAGTATAGTGGTTGTGCTCTGCCTGCCGTCGTGGCAGATCCTTTATGACGTCACCACTGACCGGTAGCATGCAATATGACATCACAGCAAGAATAGCTGTAAAAAATACAATTTTGAATGCACAGACAACAAAAGAAAAAGAAGAGTTGCAGGTATGCATTTGGCACCGACTGCATACCTTTCCTTTTGTTTTCTTTTAAGGGAAAAGTAGCTTATTATTACTACGTCCATTTCTTTTTTCTGTCTCTCTCATTGTATCTTGCCTCTCATTCTTTACATCTCTCTCTCTTGTCTATTTCTCTCTTTGTCTCTGTACGTGTGTGTATGAGAGAGAGATGGGGTGGGTCTGCATACCCCATTGACAACAACCAGCTGGGTACTGGGGAAGTTTAACTTGCGTGCGTGCCGTGAGTGATTGTGTGTGTGTATATACGTGTGTGTGTGTGTGTGTGTGTGTGTGTGTGTGGTAGAGAGAAAGAAATCTAAGTGTGTGCAAGAGCAATGTTGACGGATAGAGAACATGCGATGCAAGGATAAGATAGGACTAGACAAAGAGAAACAGTAACACGCGACAGGGAAAGGCAGACTGTGTTCCAATCAGCCTACTTCGCGAAAGTGCACTCCGCTTCACATTACCCACGGCATGAAAAAAGCGCAGATTTCCAGCAGAGAAGAGCTGTTCCAAATGGGATACTCGCCGCCGAACTGAACGGAAATAGTGGTCGCGACATCATGCGTCAGCCCAGAGCAAAAAGTAATCTCACGCATCAATTGTGGTTCATATCGCGTTGCGGTGACAGTTCACTATAAGATAAATAAGATACAACTCTGATCTCATATTTATACGACATTGAAGCCGTCACAACCGTGCCTGCGTCTTTGGTCGCCATTCTTTGTTTTGAAACCGAATTTTGGCTGTGCACCATCCGCCACTTTTGAATTGCAACAGCACTATGCACTCCAATGAAGTGCTGAAATGCATGAATTGGAACAGATCCACAGACTTGACGTAACAGCAGTTTGATGGCGGCTTCTTTGCACATTTGAAACGGTTTGCTGTCCACCAATGACGTAGCAGTATTTAATTGGCAGTGTTAGCGTGTTCTGACCCTCTGAATTTCATGTGATGTGTGAATTCGATCCATCCTGTTTGTCTAATATAAGTATAAACTGCATTCCGCTCACTCAATCTCTCATGTTTTTTTCAAGTTATTTCTTTGGCGCAAGCATTATTTTCCCATTTTATTAACAAGCAGACATGCAGCACATGTCGGTGAGGGGAGGCGAACTCATGACACTGCGTGTGCTGTGAACTGAAGTCACAGGCACAAGACTGTACGTGTGCTGGATGCGGTCTAACAGACAGCGCCACAGAGCCAGCATCTCTATCTAATGTTATATGTTATTATTTGCCGTGGTCGATTGCCATTGACTCGCGCCGCACCCTTTTTTGTAATTTAGGTCATGCTTAATGTGTCTCGCAATGCATTATGGGTTATATCGCTTTGACTAGGGTACACCGAACCTCACTACCTTTCGCGGTGCATTGTGGGGTACTTTGAGTGCACTATATAGGGTACATGGAGAATTTGGAAACCCCTAAAAATGGCGTGTGTCCCATATAGTGCACTATATGGGACAGAGGCAGAGAGACAATGATTAAAAGAGACAGAGAGAGAGAGGTAGTAACAGAGTGAGGAGAGACGGAGTGAGAAATGGAAGGTGATGACAGAGAGACATAAGAGACACGGAGGCCGAGAGAGAGGGAGAGAACGCACAAGCACATAATGTTCCAATGTTTTATGGTGTTGTTTGTAGCCCAGACGGAGCACAAGCACCGATGGACAATCTGTTTCTGTCACTCTCTCATTTCATTTATGAACACGGCCTAGAAGATTTCCCTCACTCCCATTCACACCTTTTCCACCCACTTAACTCATTCATTAAACTAGAGGTAAGCTGCCGACTGCTAAAGGCATATCCCCAAAACATGCTAGAAGCACCAATAAACTCCACATTAGTTCTTGACCCATGCTAGCAGTAGCATTTCTGTCATCGTACACTGTCCCTGTCTTAATAGATGCTGAAACTCAGTCACTACCACTGACAGTGATGTCATGGAGGATCTGCTGAGACGCAAAAGACGGCGCACGCGACCGTGGCGATGGCAAAACCATTACATTCCCTACACTCCGCATTTCGGGGCATATAATAATATATAAATTCATGGCATACTGAGCAGAAATATTTGCTGTTTGTTCATCAAATACAAACAACGAATACCTGAATTAATGGAACAAACGACTTCAGAGATCTACCGTAAGTGAGCATATCCCCATACTTATATTAACAAACAAGGAATGCAACATTAGTGTATGTTCAAGTTGTCCATTCTCCTAGCAAGGATGATATGTTCCTCCCTGAACACTGTACGGTTTTAGCTTACATTATTGAGAATAATAATTACCATGATGAATGACAAAATACACACATTTCCTGTTCGTAATGCAAGTCTAGAAATTAAAGGTTGAAAACGTTAAATAGTCATCTGTGTCGTGCAGCTTGACCATTTACAAGTTTACAACCTCTTATAAAATGACTCTAAATCTGCTTTTGCGGCGACTCAAATTGGTTAATCACTCTTGATGAAGCAAGTTCCCCATAAAGAAAAGCCATGCATGAATAGCCTGGCTTCACCAAATGAATGCATGTGCACGGCTGTCGTGGACTTGTGCTGTGTATTAGTCCAGAAACCATGCATCGCATTAGTTTAAGAATTGCATTCCTAAAAATGTCCTCTTATGTAATCTGTCAATTTAACAAATTAAATAAAGAAGTGATCAAATTAAATTAAAAAGTGAAATTATTGTTCATTAACAGCATTGTAAACCATGTTAACTGTCTATGGGCAGAGTGCAGACGGCCAGCTGTTATAATTGATTCAGCGCTACGTGCGACGCGGTACTGCGTTTTGCTGGGCGTGTTTATCCACAAATTTTCATAGATTTTTCAAATTTAACATTTTTCCTGCTTTTTTTTTTCACGAGCGAGTTTACGAGTCCGTCCGGGAAAAATGGCCGCTAGTCGATCGCGTCACTTCCCGGGGGTGGAGCTGTGACGTCAACACATCCCATTCAGTGTGAGGGAAGACACCGCTAACAAACAGACCGGCAAACACGGTGAGCGTCCCCGTGCAGGGAGAGGGGATTCCCGCAGCATGGAAAGTAGAGTCCTAGTTAATTTTCAGAGGAAGTAAGTGACTATGTTTCACACTTCGATTTTTTAAAAATTGAAAATGAGAGATTTTCTTGGCAAACGACATACCTTTGTTTTCAGCACAAAACAGGCTATCGGGAAATATATATCACGGTACGATTGGGTCATTCATACGTCCAACACACAAAAAACAAATGTGTTTTTTAGAGTAGTAGCCATTTCTCGAAAAGTACTAGATCAAACTTTACCAAACTTCCACATTTCATAACAACACACATCCATTTACATACTGATTTTTAGAAGAATGCTTAATTAGACAGACTGGGAGAGATTGATAGTGTGCTTTTTGTGGACGATAACACAACAAAAGGCACTTTCAAATGTAATGTATCAAGCATTGCTTTTCTGGTACTCACTTGCCGATCTCGTCGATGACTGGTGCGGGACACAGGAGGAACGTGTCCTCTACTCCAGTTGGCTTCTCATCTAAATACAACGCATAACACGAAGAATCAAAACACCAACAAGGAATAATATGAAGAATACAGAACAATAAATAACACAGTGCCTTAGCAAAAAACAAAAGTAAAATCAGGGTTCTTGCAGAAATTACCCGGTTAATTTTTTTGTTTTTTGGTTTTCTGAATTTAAGACTTTTTTGAACCCCACAGGAACCCTGTGAAATACAGATTAGTGCAATACTAGCCAGCTGTTGTGCTGCAAAACAGAATTTGATTGGACACAAAAACGTAATGGTTTGACCAGACTTCAACTCTATGCCATCTGTTCATGGGAAGTAGTTGTACCTGTATATTAAAACTAGAGGTATGCAGTCGGAGCCGACAGCTAAAGGGATATCCCTGAAATATGATTGCAGCATCATTGAACCCCAGGAATAATCCACAGCCATGATTGCTGTAGGAATTGTGGCATCACAAGGGCCTTGTATAGTACAAGTGAGAGTGGCGTTATGTGGCAGGTAGTGCCACATAACAGACCAGCCGGCCGAGATGAGCGCGTCGACCGCTGATCGCACAGCAGCGCCGCGATGGAGCGTCCGCCGAGGCTCCAGCGCGCCCGTCTGATCCGCGTCAACCATCATTAGCCAGCCCCTACTTAAGACCGCGTCCGACCCCGGAAGGACGCAGCCCCAAAGTCTTAGACCAGGTGAGCTAGCCTGGCTAGGCACGTCACAACTCTGGCGTTTGAACTAATCTGGGTGCCTAATTCCGCCCCGGTGGATCCCGATATTGAGATGAGTAACTTGTCAGCAGATGAAGACATGGACTTTAATAAGATAGCTGTTGTTTCTATGTGCTTGACCCCTAAAGGATCTAAAAACACTCTTTTCAAGATATAAAATATTTCCTTTGACTGCCATAAATAATAAAAGGGTTTGTTTGAACCCTCTTTTGTCTCCTTTCTGGGTAATTTCACAAATTAGTTATATAACCCCTGACATGCCCCTTGGGATGAGTAATGATCTTTAATCATGACATATCTCATTTAATCTACTTACTAGCTAGTTCCACTTCTTATAGAGTATAGAGAGGTGGCATGCAAGTGTCACAAATGAACAAGTCAGCCATCTTGAAAGATGTTATGCTTTGTATGAAATTAAATTGATATGTTTATCTTAAAACCAAAGAGCTATTGTGAAAACAAAGTTAAAGACATTTGGGGCAAATCCATCCACCCAATTAGAAGTTATGAGCCAAACACAAATTTGGCCATCTTGAATTCAGCCATCTTGTAAGTGTTGGCTTCCAAAAGCTCATCATTTCATGAACCTACCCTACAGCAGTAACACACTGAATCTGGGACACATCCATTGGTTCAAAAGTTAACACGAAGGATCTTACACAGTGGATATGCCGTGACATGCCCTATGTCCCCCATTTCGGGGACATAAAAATTACAGCCTGATTAGTGGAGTGGAACTAAGAAAGGTCTGCCAGTAAACTCGCACAATGTAGTGTAAAGTGTAAACTTAGCACAGGTCACTTACTGATAGTCAGTGTGTCGTTAATTTTGAAGCTGCAGAGAACCTGGTCGATGTTGCGTGCATGGAGGAAGCCGTTTCCGCGAAGAACCACTTGAAACGAGTCTGCAAAAATAGGTAAGGACTTTAAATTCAGTGTTTTTGCCGCATTCAGCTTCTATGGCCCTCGAATGGAATAGTCTACCGGATGCCCTTGGGGCCGTGGAGACTGTTGATGTTTTTAAGAAGAATACTAATACCACTGATGCAAGCTGGTCCCATATATAGGCTGTGTCCGCATCACTCCCTATATTCCCTATATAGTGCAGTGTATGGGGCACACGCCATATTGTAGGGGTTTCTGAATACTCCATATACCCTATGTTGCACACTCAAGGTAACCCTCAATGCACCGTGAAAAGTAGGGAACATTGCTGTACCCTAGACCAAGCAATATAACCCATAATGCACAACAAGGCACATTAAAAATGACCTAAACTTTGAACATAGCAAAAAGAGAGTAAAGAGCGTCTAACCACGGCAAAAACAATGTTAATATTTGGCTATTCAACAACTGCTATAAGCCGTAAGCTGATAGAGAAGCGGGAAAATGCAAAACATTTGTTGAAATCTTAAAAGAAATGGTACGAACACCGAGTGTATAATCACACACACACACAATACAGCCCTCATGTTGTGTAACTAATGTCACACCATGTGCATCATATTTTTCCTCATGGACAATGTTCGTTTACTGTTTCTTTCTTTGAGCATGTTATTGCGGTCGGCGGACCACGCGCACCACGAGGAATGTAGCGCCAGATGTGCCGAGCTGTCCTCAACGACAGCAGCGGTGCTGGTACGACTCAGCACGTGGACTCCTCGACAACAACGGTCGGGGTTGGTACGACTCAGCACTCGGACTGAAGCGCAGTAGCAGATGTGCAGATCTGCTGAGCACAGGTGAACGGCGCCTGCAGCCGCCAAGAAATGTTTGCTACGGAAAAATACTCTCTCGCACCACAACCTCATCTCCGAAGTTCCTGTCTCCACTGGGTCAGCCTCAATGCAGAAACTATTACCATTAGGGGTCTACAGTATTCAAAGAACACATTGTTTATTATATTTTAGTTTTTTGCGTAAGCACCAGTTCTCATTTTATTAACATGGTTAGGTCTAAAAGGGGGACGAGAGCGATCGGGGGAAGACATTGCAGAAAGGTGAGGGGAGGAGAACTCGCAGCGCGGCCCGTGCCTTTGAACTAAGTCACAGGCACAGGAGTGCTGGGTGCAGGTGTCTTACCGACTGCGCCACAGAGCCAGCACACATTCAAGTATTTTTTAGATGTAATGTTTCTGCTGACATTTTTGAAGTGCCATTTTTCCATTTTTATTGATAGGATTAGTCGGAAACTTGGTTGAAGACACACAGGGAATAGAACCCACGACTGTACGGACACTGTGGTCTGGGGGGGGTGCGAAGGAGCAGCGTCTTTAACCACTCCGCCACCGCGCCGCCCCTCCTGATCACTATTTACGACAGTAAACATGATACAACTGCTAATACTAATAGAATAATACTGATTTATCATGGCTCTTATTATTATTATTATTATTATTATATGTTGTTTGTATTGTGTGGGGTGATCTTATGAATATGACATGAACAACTCACCTCCTGCACATACACTGGATGGCTCTGCTGCTAATATCTCGATGCATGACTTTTTAATGATCTGAAAGAGAGAGAGGGAGAGTCGTCATTATTTCATGTTTGGTATTTCACAGTGCATATTGCATAATGTCAGCACTGCCTCGGTTGAAATATGGCCCTCTGAAGTGGTAAAATATATCACATCCATGAAAGAATGTGGGTTCTTAATTACACATGTAATATTTTTTTTGTTTATGTGTCACGCAAAACAAAATAAAAAAAATGTTGGTATTCTCAAAGTGCCATTCATGTCAATATCATTTTTATTGGTTTTCTCTGGGTTCAATAGCTACCCAGTCACTCCTGTGAGGCATATTAATATTTTCCAAAGCACTTCTACACTGCGCATGCACCCAACTTAGTCTATGCAAATGAAATCAAGATTTCTTAACACAGACAGCGTGAGCGGGATAAATCAAAGTTAAGTTCGCTGTCCAGATAATACTAGGGCATGGTGACGATCCCAAGAACTCTCAAAAACAATCCTTTTAGGCACAGTACCGGGTGGAAAAGAAAGAGAGGAAGACAGAGAAAGTGATCGGTCCATTGCATTGGGGTAAATGGAAAGCTATCAATCGCCAGAAGATGGCAGCCTACTCTCATGGATAGATCAATAATAGATGAACGGTGTGTTCCCGCCGTATTTTGTGGCCGCTTGTTTCGGCGGCGCGAATACTCGAAATAACCGTTCGTGCCTGCGGTGTTCCAGTTGCCACTCGCCCAGGAATGGTTGGTGTTAGATCGGATACATCCTTTAAACGCTATAAGTATCCGATCCAAATAGGTGGAAGGGAAGGCGCATGCCGGCAGAGCGGGACTTTCACCGCCAAAACCAGCCGGTACAAAATCCGGTGGGAACACACCGTAAGACTTTTAAACCATCAATCTTATGCAAATTTCGCTCTCTGCCTGTTTGTCTGGACGCGATGCGACTCCCAAAATGTCTGCTGCCCCCAAGCCGTGACATCACTGCGCACAAGCATGGTGACGTCAAATTCATTTGTAGTAGTAGTAGTAGTTTTTTTATTGTCCCAAAAATGGGAAATTCGTCTTGGGTGTGCAGGCTGTTGTGTACAAACAGTGTCAATACAACACTAAAACAAATACAACACTGAAATGGGTGAAAAGCTAACAAATAAGACAAAAAGAGAAAACAAAAGCAGAAATAACGTACACATACACATTAAGAAGTCACCCTGTCTCTAACAAGCATTCAGGAGCGTTATCGACAGCGGCACAAAGGAGCGCTTGAATCTATTGAGGTACCGCCTGTTGCCTGTCATCGGTACCCTGTAGCGCCTTCCCGATGGCAGTAGTTGGTTGTGATTAATTCAATAATCAATTATAATACTATACATTTTAGGGCTGCAACTAACGATTATTTTGATAATCGATTAATCAGCCATTTTTACTGACGATTGATCGATTAATCGGTTCATTTTCCCTTTAAAATCGCAACGATTATTAGCATTAATTATGATTATGAAACATTATTAAAAGTTTACAATGTTAATATTACAAACTTTTTGCTGTTTCGCCATCTCCATCTTATAGTAATAGCATGAAAGAGCCTACTCTTACAGGTTAGATTATAACATATCGGGCTTTCACCCAAGCTTACGTGTTGTATTTATTGTATTGGGGCCTTGACACTAGAAAAATCGCATTGGGAAGAACATATATTCAACACATTTGAGCAAAGAATAGGCAGAATCAGGAAACAATTAATCGCTGCCGATTAATCGATTATCAAATTAGTTGCCGATTATTTCAGTAATCGATTATCATCGATTAATCCATTAATCGGTTGCTGCTTTAATACATTTCAGAAATAATATATGACAGTCTTTAATGAGAACATCTGTGGAACACTAGAGCGGAGAGGGCTTGTCTGGCATCATCAGCAGAAGATTGTGTTTACCGAGTTGATGACCCCCTGCAGAGCGTGGAAGCCGCCCAACACAGGAAACACATGCTCGATGGTGTCTGCAATGGTGGCCAGCTGTTAGAGAGGGAGGCAGAGAGTGGGGGAGAGAGAGCGATAGAAGGGGAGGGGGAGTGATGGAGGGAGAGAGAAAGACAGAGGGGGTGATGGAG